>PVKP010046797.1:0-15382 GCA_004027715.1 Plecturocebus donacophilus | reverse complement strand
TTTTTTATTTTTGTTTTTTGAGACAGTCTTGCTCCATTGCCAGGCGCCAGGCTAGAGTGCAGTGGTGCGATCCCAGCTCACTGCAACCTCCGCCTCCTGGGTTCAAGCAATTCTTCTGCCTCAGCCTCCCAAGTAGCTGGGACTACAGGCGTGCACCACCATGCCCAGCTAATTTTTTTGTATTTTTAGTAGAGATGGGGTTTCACCATGTTGGCCAGGATGGTCTCAATCTCTTGACCTCGTGTTCCACCCGCCTCGGCCTCCCAAAATGCTGGGATTACAGGTGTGAGCCACCGCACCTGGCCTTTTTTTTTTTTTTAACTGTACTTCAAGTTCTGGGGTACATGTGCAGAGCATGCAGGTTTGTTACATAGGTATACACATGCCATGGTGGTTTGCTGCATTCATCACCCCATCGTCTACATTAGATATTTCTCCTAATGTCCCTCCCTTAGCCCCCTGCTAGTCCCCGGTGTGTGATGTTCCGCTCCCTGTGTCCATGTGTTCTCATTGTTCAACTCCTACTTATGAGTGAGAACATGCGGTGTTTGGTTTTCTGTTCTTGTGTTAGTTTGCTGAGAATGATGGTTTCCAGCTTCATCCATGCCCCTGCAAAGGACATGAACTCATCCTTTTTTATGGCTGCATAGTATTCTATGGTGTATATATGCCACATTTTCTTTATCCAGTCTACCATCGATGGGCATTTGGGTTGGTTCCAAGTCTTTGCTATTGTGAACAGTGCTGTAATAAACATATTTGTGCATGTGTCTTTGCGGTAGAACAATTTATAATTCTTTGGGTATATACCCAGTAATGGGATTGCTGGGTCAAATGGTATTTCTAGTTCTAGATCCTTGAGGAATTGCCACACTGTCTTTTACAATGGTTGAACTAATTTATACTCCCACCAACAGTGTAAAAGTGTTTCTATTTCTCCTCATCCTCTCCAGCATCTGTTGTCTCCTGACTTTTTAATGATCACCATTCTAACTGGCATGAGATGGATGGTATCTCAACGTGGTTTTAATTTGCATTTCTCTAATGACCAGTGATAATGAACATTTTTGTATTTTTTAGTAGAGACAGGGTTTTCACTTATGTTGGCCAGGCTTGTCTTGAACTCTTGACCTCAGGTGATCCACCTACCTTGGCCTCCCAAAATGCTGGGATTACAGGCATAAGCCACTGCACCTGGCCTTTTTTATTTTTATTTTTATTTTTAGTACAGATGGGGTTTCACCATATTGGACAAGCTGATGTCAAACTCCTGACCCCAGATGATCCACTCACCTCAGCCTCCCAAAGTGCTGGGATTACAGGCATGAGCCACCATGCCCAGCCAGAGTTGTTTTTATAGTGAGAGATTTGTTATTCTGTCCCTATTCTGTTGTCTCAGTTAACTGATAATTGAAAATGAGAGCCGAGCGCAGTGGCTTATGTCTGTAATCCCAGCACTTTGGGAGGCCAAGGCAGGTGGATCATGAGGTCAGGAGATCGAGACCATTCTGGCCAACATGGTGCAACTCTGTCTCTACTAAAAATACAAAAATTAGCCAGGTGTGGTGGCATGTGCCTGCAGTCCCAGCTATTCAGGAGGCTGAGGCAGGAGAATCACTTGAACCTGGGAGGTGGAGGTTGCAGTGAGCCCAGATTGCACCATTGCACTCCATCCAGCCTGGGTGGACGACAGAGCAAGACTCTGTCTCAAAAAAAAAAAACTAAGAAAGAAAACGAGGTGAGCATTAGGATTTACATGGATTACGTCATCTTTACATAATTTCTCAATTAACAGTGTACTTTAACAAAGTACTACCTGAATCTGAATAACGGGGTTTTATAATTATGTAAAACTATATAATACCCGCTTATGAAAATAGATTATAGTAGCACAATACTTTTTTAAACATTTATTTTTTTAGATTAGAAAAGTACTGTGTGAACATATGCTATAATAAACTTATCCAGACAATCTAGAAATGCTGTGATTTACTGCCTCCCCCACTTATCTGCACCCTCAATTCCATTTTTCTTTTCAAAGGAAACTACTATAGTAGTTTGGTATGTATCTTTTTAGATGTCATGTCTATTAGCTATTTATATATATGTTTATGTGCATTCTTATTGTTTTGCATGTCATTCTATGATTTACTTTTCATTTAACAATATGCCTGAAAGATCTTTCCATTTCTGTGCATTGATATCTACCTTATTATTTTTTTCAAATTTAAGTTTTTTATTGTTGTAAAATAATATATAACATAAAATTTATTATTTTGGGCTGGGTGTAATGCTTCACCCTGCCAAAAATCTCAGTGCTGTGGGAGGCCAAGGTGGGAGGACTGCTCGAGGCCAGTAGTTTGATACCAGCCTGAGCAACACAGGGAGACCCATCTCTACAAAACGTTTTTTTTTTGTTGTTTTTTAAGACGGGGTTTCACCATGTTGGTCAGGCTGGTCTTGAACTCCTAACCTCAGGTGATCCGACCACCTTGGCCTCCAAAGTGCTTGAATTACAAGCATGAGCCACCATGCCCGGCCTACAAAAAGTTTTTTAATTAGCCAGGCATGGTGGTGTGCACCTGTAGTCCCAGCTACTCGGGAGGCTAAAGTGGGAGGACCCCTTGAGCCCAGGGCTTTGAGGCTGCAATAAGTTGTTGTTGCACCACTGCACTCCAGCTTGGATGACAAAGCAAGACCCTGTCTTAAAAAAAATTACAATTTTATGTTACAGTTTAATGGCATTATGTACATTCACGTTGTTGTGCATCCATCATCACTATCCATTTTCAGAACTTTTTCATCATTCCAAACAGAAACTCTGTGCCTATTAAACAATAATTCCCCATACCCTGCTGTCCCTGGTAACCACTATTCTACTTTCTGTCTCTATAAACGTGACTATTCAATGTACTTTGTAGAAATAGAATCATGAAATATTTGCCTCTTTTTTTTCTTTTTTGAGAAGGAGTCTTGCCCTGTTGCCCAGGCTGGAGTGCAGTGGCACCATCTTGGCTCACTGCAACCTCTGCCTTCTAGATTCAAGCAATTCTCCTGCCTCAGCCTCCTGAGTAGCTGGGAGTACAAGCGCGCCACCATGCCTGGCTAATTTTTGTATTTTTAGTAGAGATGGGGTTTCACCATGTTAGTCAGGCTGGTCTCAGAATCCTGACCTCGTGATCTGCCCACCTCGGCCTACCAAAGTGCTGAGATTACAGATGTGAGCCACTGCGCCTGGCCATATAATATTTGCCTTTTTGTATCTGGCTTGTTTCACTTAGCATAAAGTTTTCAAGGTTCATCCATGTTGTAACATCTACCTTATTTTTTCAGTATTGTATAATATTACATATTAAATTACTCCCCTATTCATGGACACTTAAGTTGTTTCCAGTGTTATCCAATTGCAAAAAAATAAATTAAAAGAAATATCCTTACATGCATATCATACTGCATATTCTTGGGATCTTTCCCACAGCCATTGTAAACATGTATGTTTGCCCAGGCGCCATGGCTCACGCCTGTAATCCCCACACATTGGGAGGCTGAGGTGGGCAGATTGTGAGGTCAGGAGATGATGACCATCCTGGCCAATATGGTGAAACCCTGTCTCTACTAAAAATACAAAAATTAGCCACGCATGGTGGCGCATGCCTGTAGTCCCAGCTACTCGGAGACTGAGGCAGGAGAACTGCTTAAACCCAAGGGGCGGAGGTTGTGATGAGCTGAGATCACACCACTGCATTTCAGCCTGGACAACAGAGCGAGACTTTCTCAAAAGAAAAAAAAAAATTTATGTTTGTATTCATCTATTTTTTTCCTTAGGTTGATATGGAGGTGACTCTTCCAGGCGAGGGTAAAGACCAAACCTTTAAAGTATCTGTTCAGTGGGTGTCAGTTGTGAGCCTTCAGTTGCTTTTAGAAGCTTTGGCTGGGCACTTGAATGAAGTCCCAGATGACTCAGTACAAGCACTTGATGTTATTACAAGACACCTTCCCTCCATGAGGTTAGTACCTTGGTTTGGATTATTTCCTACAAATATGTCAGACTTTTTTGGTAAGTTGCACTGGAGCCATTGAAAAATTTATGCATAGGTCATAGTTCAAATTTGATTTCAGTTCCCAGAGTTGAGAGGGGAATGAAGGATCTTTCGCCTGTTTAATGTGACACATGAAAATTCTTATTTCTTCAGGTACACCCCAGTGGGCCGTTCATTTTTCTCACCCCCTGAAGGTTACTACCACCCTCTGGGAGGGGGCAGGGAGGTCTGGTTTGGTTTTCATCAGTCTGTGAGACCTGCTATGTGGAATATGATGCTCAATATTGATGGTAGGCTGCAACTCTCTTTATCCATTAACTCTTTGGGCTGGTTTTTATTCATTTGTTTTGGCCCTTCCCTTTTCCCTGAAGTTAAAGATACTTATCTTTCTCTGTTTGTTAGTATCTGCAACTGCTTTCTACCGGGCCCAGCCTATCATTGAGTTCATGTGTGAGGTTTTAGACATTCAGAACATCAATGAACAGACCAAACCTCTAACAGATTCCCAGCGTGTCAAGTTTACCAAAGAAATCAGAGGTAAGTGTTTGCATTAATGTAGTCTTGGAGAAGTAGCTTAGCATGCTGCAAGGAGCCGGGGCTTTGGAGTCAAACAGACCTGGGCTTCGGTCTCAGGCCAGCCAGTTCTATCAGTGGGACCTTGGTCAAGTGTCTTAACCACTGTGGACCTTAGTGTATTCATCTCTAAGGTAAAGATAATAATATATACCTTATAGAGTTGTTGTGAGAATCAAATGCAATTAGGATTATAAAGCTTTCTAGCATAGTACTTGTTACATATCAGGCACTCAGTAAATGCTACCCTTACCCCACTTAAAAACTTCCATTTTGATAAAATAACATAAATTCACTTATTATCCTTCGGGAATTTTTTTTGTTCTTTACTTGTTATTAGTTAGCTTCTCTCACTAGAATATAAGCTTCATGAAAGCTGTCTCCAGACCTGAGAATAAGCATCAGAACATAGTTGATGCTTAATAAATATTCATTGGGGCCAGGCGTGGCGGCTCATGCCTGTAATCCCAGCACTTTGGGAGGCTGAGGTGGGCTATTAACCTGAAGTCAGGAGTTTGAGACCAGCCTGACCAACATAGAGAAACTCTTGTCTCTACAAAAAAATTAGCCATGCGTGGTGGTGCATACCTGTAGTCCCAGCTACTCGGGAGGCTGAGGCAGGAGAATTGCTTGAATCCAGCGGTGGAGGTTGCGGTGAGCCAAGAATGCGCCATTGCACTCCAGCCTGGGCAACAAGAGCAAAACTCTGACTCAAAAGAAAAAAAATTATTGGATGAATTAATAAACTAAAGTAGATTGAGCATCTTAGGTCATCTGAGTTCTAATTTATTCTGCTTAGCTCAGGTTTTTTGCCTATAATGATGAAATTGTCCCCATATTCTTGCAGTTTTTATCCTGTACAATGTAATGCCATTTTGAAGACAACATTTGAAGCTGTTTTTATCACTGTGATTTTAATTAACTGATATTTTGCCTTTTAAAAAAAATTTCAGGTCTCAAAGTTGAGGTGACCCACTGTGGACAGATGAAACGAAAATACCGAGTTTGTAATGTGACTAGAAGGCCAGCCAGTCACCAAACGTATGTTAACCACATCTAAAATAATACAATTACATTTTTAGTAACTGAGCTACTGTAATCACTTAAGAAATTGGTTGTCTTGGCCGGGCAAGGTGGCTCACACCTGTGTCCCAGCACTTTGGGAGGCTGAGACAGGCAGATCACCTGAGGTCAGGAGTTTGAGACCAGCCTGGTCAACATGGTGAAACCTCATCTCTGCTAAAAACTACATAAATTAGCTGGATGTGGTGGCAGGCACCTGTAATGCCAGCTACTCAGGAGGCTGACACAGGAGAATAGCTTGAACCCGGGAGACAAAGATTGCAGTGAGCGGAGATCACGGCATTGCACTCCAGCCTGGGTGACAGAGCAAAACTCTGTCTCAAAAAAAAAAAAGAAATTGGTTACCTCATACTGAAATTTTCAAGATCACCAGAATCTTTGCTTTTAACACCAAAGTTTTAAAATATTTTCTGAATATTTTTTGGTAGAGATATTTATAAAACACATTCCATGCCTTTAATTCAATTTACCTCTTAAGTAGAGTCTGTTAAACATAGATTAACTTTATGTTTTATGTAATCTTTTTATTTAATAACGCAGAGTCATTATAAGTGTTTTTTTATTATACTGTTGTCATTCTTTTTTTTTTTCCTTTTGGAGACAGGGTCTCACTCTGTCATCTCCTGGACTCTAGTGAACCTCCCACCTCAGACTTGCAAGTAGTGGGACTACAGGTGTGCAGCACCACACCCGCCTGATTTTTTGGTAGAGGTGGGGTTTCGCTATGTTGCCCAGTCTGCTCTTGAATTCCTGGGCTCAAACAGTTCACCCGCCTCATCCTCCCAAAGTGCTGGGACTACAGGTGTGAGCCAGCACAGCCAGCCTACTGTTGTAATTCTTAATACATGGCCCAAAAGGTCATGATGTCATATAAAGGCTATCAGAGAAGACATATATGTAAATAAAATATGAGAAGACATTATATTTCTCTCTCTCTCCTAAAAAAATACAAACACACACACACACACACACACACGTAGTGCTTGGCACCATGGCCCACTGCAGCCTCAATCTCCTGGGCTCAATCAGTCCTCCCACCTCAGCCTCCTGAATAGCTGGGAATACAGGCACGTGCCATCATGCCTGGCTAATTTTTTTTTTTTTTTTTGAGATGGCGTTTCACTCTTGTTGCCCAGGCTGGAACACAATGGTGAGATCTCAGCTCCATGCAACCTCTGCCTCATGGATTCAAGCGATTCTCCTGCCTCAGCCTCCTGAGTAGCTGGGATTATAGACATGCACCACCATGCCCAGCTAATTTTGTATTTTTTTTAGTAGAGATGGGGTTTTTTTCCATGTCAGTCAGTTTGGTCTCTAATTCCCGACCTTAGATGATCCACCCACCTTGGCCTCCCAAAGTGCTGGGATTACAGGCATGAACCACCACACTCAGCTGCTAATTTTTGTATTTTTAATAGAGGTGGGGTCCCACTGTGTTGCCCAGGCTGGGAGAAGACAGCTATTGCTTTGTGTTTTGTGTGGATTTCTTTCTCTCCTTTTGTAGGTAGCTGTCACTTCTTCCTGCTGTCGGGGTATCTGTGGCATCCTCCAGAAGCATACTCCTTCCCATTTCCCCAATCCCATTTTCCTAATCACCCAACAGTTTTTTTTTTTGAGACAGAGTCTCACTCTGTCACCCAGGCTGGAGTGGTGCAATCTTGGCTTGCTGCAACCTCGATCTCCCGAGTTCAAGCAATTCTCCTGCCTCAGCCTCTGAGTAGCTGGGACTACAGGCGCGTCCCACAATACCGGGCTAATTTTTTGTATTTTTAGTAGAGATGGGGTTTCACTGTATTAGCCAGGATGGTCTTGATCTCCTGACCTCGTGATCCAACTGCCTCGGCCTCCCAAAGTGCTGGGATTACAAGCATGAGCCACCACACCCAGCTCCACCCAATACTTCTAATCTACTGAGAACTGTGCCTAAGTGAGACAGACAGTATCTATGAAAGTGCTTTAAAAATTACCGTGTATTTGTGTCTTGTTCTTGTAACTAAGATCATTAAACTTATGTCTGACATAAACATAAATATTGGCTCTTCTAAATAAAGAGTTAAATATACAGTATATACTTTACTATACTTTACATTATTTTGGTTACTCGACCTCCATCCATATACCTTTTTTTGCTTATGTTCTAATCTGATTTTATTTTAGATTCATGATTCTTAATTTTCAGACTTTAGTACATATCAAAATCTAGGGCTTTGTCTACATAGTTGAAATTTTCAGGTGACTTCTGGATAAATAAAGTATATTATTTCAGTCTGAGTTGAATAAATTCTTCAGTATGACCTCATGTACCCACTACATGAATCTTTTAACAGTTGTAAAGTGGTGTGTCATGTATTATTTATAGTATACCATTGACTTCTTTCTCAGAAAAAAAAAGTTACCAAAACCTTATGAAGTCACTGTTGAGAATTGTAGCATTTGTTCAAGAACTGTGCCCTTTTCATTGTTTAATTATTTTATATAACCCTATCAGAATAATTAGACTTATAGACATAGGTAATCTTTGCTGAAAGATTATAGTATGCATATTGAAATATCACATAGATGACCCTTATGCACCGTTACTTTGTAAGGCTGTGACATTTAAGAAAGCAAAATTAATGGGCTGGGCACAGTGGCTCACGTCTCTAATCCCAGCATTTTGGGAGGCCAAGGCAGGCAGATCACTAGACATCAGGAGTTCAAGACCGGCCTGGCCAACATGGTAAAACCCTGTCTCTACTAAAATACAAAAATTAGCCAGGCATGGTGGCAGGCACGTTGGTGGATGCCTGTAATCCCAGCAACTCAGGAGGCTGAAGCAGAAGAACCACTTGAACCCGGGAGACAGAGGTTGCAGTGAGCCAAGAGATTGCACTCCAGCCTGGGCAACAGAGTAAGACTCCATCTCAAAAAAAAAAGAAAGCAAGATTAAGACCTGACATGGTGGCTGACAACTATAACCCCAACACTTTGGGAGGCTGAGGATGGAGGATTTCTTGAGCCTAGGAGTTCAAGACCAACCTGGGCAATGTGGTGAAACCCCTCTACGAAAAACACAAAAAATTAGCCGAGCAGTTGTCCTAGCTAGTTGGGAGGCTGAGGTGGAAGAATTGCTTGAGTCCAGGTGGTAGAGGTTGTAGTAAACCAAAATCATGCCACTGCACTCCAGCCTAGCTGACGGAGCAGGACTCTGTCTCAAAAAAAACAACTAAAGAAAGAAAGAAAGCAAGCAAGATAAAAGTTATTGTTGTGCTAAGTATTTGAGATAATTTGCCCACTGGAAAAGTCAAATAGAGTTTCTTAATTATGCCAAATATTCTGGCACAGTCTCAACTTCATGTATTTGATCGTTATCTCCAGATCCATTTGTTCTAGTTTTAGGATCTGAAAATTAAGGAATCTAAAAATGTGGCCCCAATAACTATGCTACACTCATTTTACAAAAAGTTATCTTAAGGGAACAAAACATCTACATGTATTACTCCAAGTCCTTATGTTAATTTGAAGCCAGCAAGAGGTTGTATTTGTACCTGTAGGTGTTACCTGACCTCCAGTGAGTCTATGTATATGCTGGTTCTGCAGTATCTTTTTGTTTTAAGTTATCTTTTAAAATTCTTTTTAAATTTTAATTAACTTTTTTTTCATCCTAGCTTTAAAAAACATGGAAAATTTCAATAGAATTGTTGTTCTAGTTAAATACTAAACTTACTTAAGTGAAAATAGTCAAATAAAGTTTAACTTTTGTTTATCGGCTGTGATCACAGCACTTTGGGAGGCCAAGGCCAGTGGATCACCTGAGGTCAGGAGTTCAAGATCAGGCTGGCCAACATGGTGAAACCCTGTCTCTACGAAAAATACAAAAATTAGCTGGATGTGGTGGCACTCACCTGTAATCCCAGCTACTTGGGAACCTAAGGCAAGAGAATTGCTTGAACCCAGGAGGCAGAGATTGAAGTGAATCAAGATGGTGCCACTGCACTCCAGCCTGGGCAACAGAGCCAGTCTCTGTCTCAAAAAAAAGAAAAAAGAAAAAAAAAAAAGATTGACCTTTGTTTTTTAAGTGACTGATGAAGGTAGGAATTGTTAGTAGGCTTTGTTTATTGTTTAGAACAGAAAGAACTTGGCCGGGCACAGTGGCTCATGCCTATAGTCCCAGCACTTTGGGAGGCCAAGGTGGGAGGATCACTTGAGGTCAGGAGTTTAAGACCAGCCTGGCCAACATAGTGAAACCCCATCTCTACTAAAACTATAAAAATTAGTTGGACATGGTGGCAGGCACCTGTAATCACAGCTACTCGGAAGGCTGAGGCAGGAGAATCACTTGACACTGGAAGGTGGAGGTTACGGTGAGCTGAGATCTTGCCACTGCACACTCCAGCCTGGGCAACAGAGTGAGCCACTGTCTCAAAAAAAAAAAAAAAAAGAACTTGAAGAAATATTCTAAAAAAGACATTCTCTCCTATAGTTTTCCTTTACAGCTAGAAAACGGTCAAGCTATGGAATGTACAGTAGCTCAATATTTTAAGCAAAAGTATAGCCTGCAGCTGAAATACCCCCATCTTCCCTGTCTCCAAGTGGGACAAGAACAAAAGCATACATACCTGCCACTCGAGGTAAGCTAAATTAAATTTTCTTTTGCCAATTTTCTGATCTCTTGAATGAGTATATATTTTTAAGTAGAGTTCTAAACTAGCGGTGAAATTTAGTGTTAATTTCTAAAATATTTTTAGCAGATGATTTCACCATATAACCAAATTTTTATTTTTCTGGAAATGGAGGATGTAATTTATGGTTTAGCAAAGGCTTAAGATGTAGAAGCCTTTACACAAACTAACTTCTCTTTGCCTCTTGGCAGGTCTGTAACATAGTGGCAGGACAGCGATGTATCAAGAAGCTCACAGACAATCAGACATCCACAATGATCAAAGCTACAGCAAGATCTGCTCCTGACAGACAGGAAGAGATCAGTAGACTGGTCAGTAAGGCATGGTCTTCAAGATGAGCTAGCTTTGAGATGACAAAAAAGCAAAAGAATAGAAAACTCCTCCTGGGACACAGTTACTCTTTGGTTTTTATATATGCAGGCTTTCCTGTTCTTTAGGTGAAGAGCAACAGTATGGTGGGTGGACCTGATCCATACCTTAAAGAATTTGGTATTGTTGTCCACAATGAAATGACAGAGCTCACAGGCAGGGTACTTCCAGCACCAATGCTGCAATACGGAGGCCGGGTAAGCTTTTTATTTTATTCAGCAAGCTTCTCCCACCACCAGTCAAAAGAAGAATAATCCAGGGTTTCTCTACTGTGCCACTACTGAATTTACCCGTAATTTTGTCCATTATTGCCTTATGTGTTCTGGCTCATACCTAATGGAATTTTGTTTATTCACTCATCAACCGTAAAATGACCTTAGATTGTAATGTCTTTTCTCTTTTCTTTTGTTTCTTCTTTTTTTTTTTTCAAAGAATAAAACAGTAGCCACACCCAACCAGGGTGTCTGGGACATGCGAGGAAAGCAGTTTTATGCTGGCATTGAAATTAAAGTTTGGGCAGTTGCTTGTTTTGCACCTCAGAAACAATGTAGGGAAGATTTACTAAAGTGAGTATCTTCATATTTTCAGCTTAGTAGTATCCCTTCCAGATATGAAAATACTGTCTTTATGTGAATGTGCTCTGTACACTGGCACTAAATTCCTGACTCCCGTAGTGACACCATCTGGCTATATGAGAAAGACCTTATATTATAGTAATTTGCAAACTTGGGAATTACATTAAGAATCTGACTCAGCTTCCTTACATGTAGAGAAGAAACTGGAGAGCAACAAGGCTGAGGCAATGTTGGTCAGCAAATTCTCAAGTTCTTAGTGAAGTGCCCTTTGGTATTAATTGTATCTTTTCAGCTAAGATAAAAACTAGCTTACTTTTAATCATGATAATTTACTAATGAGCTTGTTTTATTGCAAAGTCACTGGCTAAGAGTAGGTTCACAGCTTACAGATGCAGCTATCTATGTAAAAGATGTTAGTGAGAAGAGTGAAAAAAAATTAAGAAAAGGGAACTAGAGTGAAAGAAAGGAATTCTATAAAATATTGGCAAATACACCAAAGGAATATTCTAAAAGCTTTATACATAGCTTGAAGTAACTCTTTAAATCTAAAATTTAAAACTTCAAAGTGAATTTTGCTTTTTTTGAGTGATGATTTCTTTTGACATTTTTATTGAACCAAATCAATTCCAAGTTTGAATGTAGTCTTAAATACACTGATTTTGTAACAACATGTTTCTATGTTCTCAGTTGAGCACAAGCTTACCCAGCTATTTCTGTACCAGGCTTACCAAAAAGCATGTTACCTGAAATTTTGACCCTGCTTTTCTTCAGTCCAGAATTATTGATTTGAATGTTTAAAAGATCTTTGAACAGCAATGCTATTCTAGTCCAGCTGGGCATAATTATTTAAAAATTTCAATTGATAATCTGGTAGCTTAATAATACAAATTCTTCGCTGTTTAATTGCAATTGCCAGTCTATTTTTTGGCAACCAGTTAAAGATTTTTATTTGTTTATTTGTTACTAAATTTGGCTAAGAATTTACAAAACTGAAAGAAAATTAATGCGAGGAATGTACTCTGAAATGAAAAAACTGTGCTACTGGTTCTATTTTAACAGGAGTTTCACTGACCAGTTGCGTAAAATCTCTAAGGATGCAGGAATGCCCATCCAGGGTCAGCCATGTTTCTGCAAGTATGCACAAGGTGCAGACAGCGTGGAGCCCATGTTTAAACACCTGAAAATGACATATGTGGGCCTACAGCTAATCGTGGTTATCCTGCCTGGAAAGACACCAGTATATGGTATGGACCCTTTTCATGCTGAATGAGGGATGATTTCAAGCAGTAGATATAACAGTCAGGATAAGAGAGGTTATGCTGCAGTCACAAACGACCGCAAACTCTCAGTGGTTCACAACAACAAAGATTTTCTTGCTTCTGTTATGCGTCCATGGAGGGTAGACTGCTGCCTCTGCTCTGTGTCATCATGTCATCACCACTTGGGGACCCAGCTTGGTAGAGCAGATGTTGTTTGGAATGTTGCTGGCCCCACATGCTTTTTTCTCTCTGCAACTCCTTGGCCACAACCAGCCATATGGCCTTACTCAACTTGCGTGGGAGCAGTGGGGATGGGGGCTGAGAATGCAGTGCGATATTACCATAGTCCTGGAAGCTGAGAGAAATGGAAATATTTGGTGAACAGCACTTAGGAATATGAGAGTGGAGAAGCTGCCACTTCTAGAAGAGAATTTGCTTAGTTTGTATCTATTATAAGAAGAATGATACAAAGTTTTGGCTAGCATTTAAGTAAAGGATGTAGAAACTGTTATTGTTGTTGAGATAGGATCTCAGCTCTGTCACCCAGGCTGGAGTGCAGTGTCATGATCCCCGCTCACCTGAGCCTCAAAATCCCAGGCTCAAGCAATTCTCCCATCTCAGGCTCCCGAGTAGCTGGGACTACAGGCGCCCACCACCACGCCCAGCTACTTTTTGTATTTTTTGTAGAGATGGGGTTTTGCCATGTTGCCCAGTCTGGTCTTGAACTCCTAGGCTCAAGTGATCCACCCACCTTGGCTTCCCAAAGTGTTGGGATTACAGGCATGGGCCAGCACGCCCAACCAGTTTTAAACGTTCTTTATTTTTTTGGAAGCAGGGTCCTGCTCTGTCATCCATACTGGAGTGCAGTGGTGTGATCTCGGCTCACCATAGCCACTGCCTCTTGGGTTCAATTGATTCTTCTGCCTCAGCCCCCCAAGTAGCTGGGACTACAGGCGCATACCACCACACCCAGCTAATTTTTTGTATTTTTGGTAGTGACGGGGTTTCACCATGTTGGCCAGGCTAGTCTTGAACTCTTGACCTCAAGCGATCCACCTGCCTCGGCCTCCCGAAGTGCTGGGATTACAGGCATGAGCCACCATGTCTGGCCCCAGTTTTAAATTTTATAAAATGTCTTTAACCTTCTCTACAGTTAATCTCAGATTCTTAGAAAAAGAAAAAAAATAAAGCAAAAAATAAATAAATAAATAAAATAAAATTCAAAGGGCTGGTGTGTGTACTGAGAGGGAGGAATTGGGAAGATAGATTCTTTTGCCAAATCAGCCATGTGGGAAGAGGAGCATCAAAGAGCTGAGCAAGTCGTGGCAGGCAGCACAAAGATTAAAGGAAGCAGGCTGCAAGGCCTGCAGGAGGTAAAAAAGGAGAGAAGGGAGGGCCTATCCAAACACAGGAAAAATTGCCCTGGGGGTTTAGCAGATGAAAGGGAAGACACATGAGAAGCATCTAACACAGTGTACAGTATATAGTAGTTTAGAAATTTAATATGTGGGTTTTTTCCCCCCTTTACTCTTAGTAATTGGGAAACATTTAAACATGTCAAAATTAATTATTTTTATAGCGGAGGTGAAACGTGTTGGAGATACCCTTCTAGGAATGGCCACACAGTGTGTCCAGGTGAAAAATGTAGTGAAGACCTCACCTCAAACCCTTTCCAATCTTTGCCTGAAGATAAATGCAAAACTTGGAGGAATTAACAACGTGCTTGTACCTCATCAAAGGTAAGATTCTGAATGCCTTCCTCACTTTTGTTTAAGATCTAACTTACATAATTTATGGGAAAGCACACAAATATTATATTTGCATCTAGATTACTTTTTCTCATATATATATATATATATATATATACACATATATATAGGCACCCATATACCCACCACCCAGATAAAGATATAGAACATTTCCAGCACCCCATCAGACTTCTTTATAGCCCCTCCAAATAGATAGCCCCCAAAGGGGACCACCATTCTGATGTCTGTCACCTATCTAGATCAGTTTTGCCCACTTTAGAGCTTCATGAAATGGAATCATACAGTATGTACTATTTTGTGTAGGTCTTCTTTTGCTCAACATTAAATCTATGAGATTCATTTGTGTTGTTGTACTTAGGAGTAGTTTATTCTTCATTGTTTTGTATGATTTCATTACATGAATAAACCACACAATTTTAATATATTCTACTATTGATGGATATTCTCATACATTCATTAAACAATTCTATATTTTTGGTGAACTGAAGCACTCTTTCTCTTATGTGGAATTCCAGGAGAGTGATTTCTGAGAATAGAGTTATAGAGAATACATATATTTAGTGTTAATAGATACAGGCAAATAGTTTTCCAAAGTAGTTGTACCAATTTACACGTCCACTGAGAGTTCTAGTTGCTCTATATTCTTACCAACGCTTGTTAGTATCAGTCCTTTTAATTTTAGCCATTTTGGTTGGAGATAATAGTATTTCATTATGGTTTTAATTTGCATTCCCTTGATGAGTAATGATGGTAAGCACATTTTCATATGCTCATTGGCCATTTGGAAATCTTCATTTGTTTTTTGTTTTGTTTTGTTTTGTTTTGAGATGGAGTCTCTCTCTGTCACTCAGGCTGGAGTGTAATGGCACAATCTTGGCTCACTGTAGCCTCTGCCTCCCGGGTTCAACCAATCCTCTCACCTTAGCCACTTGAGTAGCTAGGGTTACAGGTGCACACCACCATGCCCCACTAATTTTTTTGTATTTTTAGTAGAGACAGGGTTTCACCGTGTTGGCCAGGCTGGACTCGAACTCCTGACCTCAAGTGATTTGC
>PVKP010046796.1:0-15377 GCA_004027715.1 Plecturocebus donacophilus | reverse complement strand
ATTTAGACCTGGCCGCAGCCCCTGTGCTCACCTCAGCCCCACGGGAGAGGCTGCGCGGCCGCGTCCATTTTTGAGATGAGCAAGCTGAGGCTCGGTGAGTGAGTTCTCTGGCTGCCGCCCAAGGTCGCAGAGCCAGGAAAGGCAGGGCTAGCGTCGGCGTGCAGCGTGGGAGCCCAGGCCTTAACGCCCCGTGAGCCGCGTTCACCATCTCACTGACTGTATTCCCTCGGCCCTCCGTGGTGCCAGGCCTGGGAGTGCTGGGGTCTGCGCTCTCCGCGGTGACTGTCCACTGGGAGGAGCCGCAGCCACGATCTGCCAGGAAAGGCAGCAGGTGGGGCCCATCTTCTGAGAAGGGGTCGTGAGAAAGGTCTGCCTCCTGCGCTAGAGCGGCTGCACCTGGAGCAGGAACCCGCAGGCTCCTGAGGCCCCGGGCCTCGTGCGAGGGAGTTACAGGAGCCAAAACCCAGCCTGTTCGGATGGAGCTTAGCTTTACCAGGGGCTCCGATCAATACCTTTGTATAATTATGCTTAATTGAGGAGGAAATGGGCTTTTATCGCAAAAAGCAAAGATCTGATTTTGCTTCTTAATTTAAAAAGTTTTCTTCATCTAAAAGAGCAAAACAAAAAGCCTAAAGGGGGATATTTAGGCTAAGGCAGGAGGTGGTGAGCTGGAGTGGGGGGTGTGCTATCCAGGCAGAGAGAAGAGCAGGCAGGGCCTTGCCCGCTGGGTGCACACACACAGGCCTGCCCAACGCCGGCCTTGGGCACACAAGGCAAACGAGGCACTGTGGCACCGCAGAAAATGCCCAGCATTGAGGCCACGCTGTTCCAAAGTGGGCATGATTCAGGCCTGGCCTGCCCTAGGCCTGAATCCTGTGACCTGAATCCTGTGACCTGGGAAGGTCCCTGAAACCTGGTGTCCTCATCCATCAAATGGGGCGGCCGCAAGGATTCCGTGAGGCACCGTGGGCCCAGAGGAAGACTGGAGGAGAGCCGCATGAAGGAGGGGAACCGTCTCCTCTCCAGGCTTCCCTCCCTTCTGGCCCCACCCACCTCCCCAGGCCTCACATGTCACTGACAGTGAGAAGAAGACACACACATGACAGGGGCGTGCACTGGTTAGATTCTGTGATGAGAAGATTGCTGCCACCTTGATCAATAAATGAGGCCATGGCTGCCAGAGGCAGAGCCTGGGCGACGCAGAGCAGGAGAAAAGGGCCCATTCCCCGGGCTCTCGAGCTCCTCACAGCCAGGGAGCATCTCAGGCCACATCTCAGAGGGGCAAGGACTAAGCAGGCTCCTCCTTCTCCCCGTCTGCTAGCTGGATGGCACCATGGGGCTCCCCCAGGACTGTGCTAAGGTCCAAGCTGGCCCCAAAGCACAGGAGAGATCCTTATGGCGGGGGCTACCTGTCCACATGGCTCATCAAAGAGGTGCCCATTGCCCCAGTGTTGAGACCAGGCTGATACAGCTCCTACAAGCATCTGACCTCTCAGCCAGCCCATCATGGTCCCTGAGTGAGGAATGAATGGCCTTCCATATTCCCCATCTTTTTCCTATCTCTGCCAAATTGCCCCCTCCCTTTCTCCTCCAGGACACCCCACTTGAGTTCTATAAATGCCAACAGCTAAGTGGGGAGAGTGGCAAGCAAGCAGGAACATGCCTCCTGAAGCCACCAGCGGGTCCCCAGCACCAGCCTGTTATTGCCAGGTGACACAGGTCCAGACTACCCAGTTCCTTGGGAGAGTCAGGAATCCTGGGTTTTCCGTACAAACTGTGAAATGCACACAGCCAATTCATTACAGATTTTTCTGGAAGGGAAGACGCTCCAGCAGGTGGCTTCCACCTGGGCTCCTGTAACACACCTGCCTGGAGGTGTGGGGGTGCAGCAGGGCCCAGTGAGCTGCCAGAAATGGGAGAAGCAAAAATATGAGGAAAGCCAGCTTGAATGACTAAAGAAATAACCTGTCACACTGTCAGGGGAGGCCAGCCACCAAGGGGAGCAGAGGAGGGTATGTCATGATTCGGGCTGGAGACCTCGAAAGTCTGTGAACCATCACTGGAAAGAAATAGAGCCGTCCAGGAGTGCAGGGTGAACTATGCTCTGGGACAGGGTAAGAGGTAAAACTTCCACCAAGTAAGATGCTGTCAGCTCCACCATCTCCTGGGAACTCATTACTAATTACTCAGATTAATTCCAGTGATATCAACCCCAGAGTCCTCTGAGATTCCACACCGATGTCAAGACCCAGGTGGATAAATGGCTTTGTCTTGAGAGGAAGGAGTCAGCGTCGGCATCGCGTCAGATGAAAGATTTCCAGAGTAGCACCCACGGTGTTATAGCAATGCTCTGTTAGATAAAGCAAGTTTAAACTCTCCCAAGCCCTCAGGATCATGAAGAGCTGCTGCAGTTTCAGAGGAAGATAAAGTCACTTTTTATCTTTTAGTTTTTGGGGGACAAGATCTTGTTATGTCACGCAGGCTAGAGTGCAGTGGTATGATCAGAGTTCACTGCAGCCTCAAAAATCCTGAACTTGAACAATCCTCCCAGCTTAGCCTCCCTCATAGCTAGGACTACAGGCATGCGCCACCTTTGGTTGGCTTTTTTTTTTTTTTTGAGACCAGCTCTTGCTATGATGCCCAGGCTGGTCTTGAACTCCTGGGCTCAAGCAATTCTCCTGCCTTGGCCTCCCAAAGTGCAGGAATTACAGGTGTGAGCCACCACACCCAGCTCATTTTTCTTTTCTTTGTTTCTTTTTTACTCTTAAAGCTACGTTTTGCTTTCTATAGCCTACACTAGAGTTTCCTTGAGCTAACAAGTTGGGTCCAAGCTCAACGATCTGGCACATGAGACTCATCCAATTTGCTTCTCCTGCCTGCTTCCCTCTAGCCAGCTACTGCCTCCCCTCAGGACAACAGGCCCCTCCCTCTCCTGGGCTCCAAGATCTCTGTTAGCATCCTTAATCTGACTGGGTTGAAATACAGCTATTTATTTATCTTTTCCCACTATGATTAGCTAAAGATCTCCTGAAGGGGTCACTGTTGTGTTCCCAAGAGCCTCATACACAGCCTTCCATCATAAAATACGTAGTGATTGTTGGGTGGATGGATGGTTTGATGGCTGGATGGAAGGATGGGAGGGAGGGAGAAAAGATAAATTGATGGATAGACGAATGATTTATGGATAACTTGATGACTTGGCAATAATTCAGACGGGTGGTTATCATGTTTAGAGTGCAAATTCCTCATCTCTAAAAGAAAAATAGTAAGAACACCTGAGTTGGGGACTATTATTAGCCCCACTTTGCAGATAAGAAGATGTGAAGTAACACTACCCAAGGTCCTGCAGAGACTGTCTCCTGGAAACCTTCCCAGAGCCCTCATCTCTCTATGTACTGAATGAATCCGTGTCCCAAGAAGTTCAAGTCTCATGGGGAAGGAGATGGACACTAAAGATACAAGCACATGAGTCATTTGTTTACCATCTGCCACTGGGGTAAGGTTACGAAGGAGCAGTGCAAGACACAACAATGGGTTTAAGATGAGAACCAACGTGGCAAGGCAGGGACGGGGTAGGTGTGGGGATGACCCAGATGGTTCTTGGACTCCACTGCCATGGTGCTCATGTACTTTGCTTTGATTGGCTCAGGTTCACCCTGATAACTGTAAAACAGTGACCTGGTCCAGTGAATTTTGTCCACACTATCATGCCCTGAAAGGAGAGGCTGCAGGGAGGAATTTCTATAAAAGAGCCGGAGGCCAACTCTGAAGTTGCCCTTTTTTGAGTCTCTGTCTTCACTAACATCTTCAAGGGCTGCGTTGCCTCCTGGGTGGCCCACAGGCCCGTGCCTTTTCTGGCATGTTAAATGGTTTCCCTGTTAAAGGGGCCTGCTTGGCCAAAGATCCTTGGGGGAGGAGAGGAGAGAGACATTCATGAACCCATTGTGAAGCTGTGCTTCTTCGAGGACAGTGATAAATCATCCAGGGCCTCGAGCGTGCTACATGAAACTCTCATCTCACCATTTCTGTTTTTTGCTTCTTACATATTTGTTTAGATTACAACATAATCCCTGGAAAAGGTAAAAGGCCCTTCCGGAGTTTGTTTTTAAGATCCACTGGGAAAAACCTTCAGCGTTCAAATGGAAAAATAGAACCTGGGGTTAATCAACTGCTTGACTCATGTTTGTTTTAACTCAGTGTCCTAGAAAGTCAGTGCTAGAAGCAGCTTTGATGATCTCTCAGTCTAAGCCCTGAGCTTTACAGATGGGGGAGCCAAGGCTCCTGGACCACAGAGTCCCGTGGTAAACTTGGTGTAACTGTGTGGTGAGGTGCAAGAAGGTGTCACTCAAGAAATACCAAAGTGTATGAAGATTCGCTTTTTCAAATGAATTAGAGTAGGCTCAGGACTACCTGTCTAAGCAAAATCATTTCCTGGAATTCCAATAGGTTCTCTTGTGAAGGAGAGGACCCGGGGCTCCAGGCGGTTCCTGAGTGTCACACACCTGACAGCTGTCAGTCAGCTTTACATGCTGGACATCCAGCTTCCAAGGAGTCCCATCCACTGTACTTGGCATGGAGTCAGTGTCTGAAAACATGAAGTGTCTTGCTCGAGACCACACGCCAGTCACTGGAAGAGTGGATGTGAACTCCTTGATGCACAGACACATCAGTGCTCCACCCACATGCCTCTGATCCCCCTGATGTGTGTCCCTGTGCCCCCCACCCAACCTGGCTTCTGTGTGTTTACTCCTAACAGCTTACAGTGTCAGTCTCCTCTAGAGGATGATGCCTGTGCTACTGGAATGGCTCACTAGGACTGAGGGCCAAAGTGCTGGAATTATAGGAATGCACCATCTTTGCTTGGTACACAGCCTCATCCCCTCATCTCCCAGGGAAGATCAGAGCCAAACCCTCATCTCCCAGGGAAGGTCAGAGCCAAGGACAGATTGATGCAGGAATGCAGAAGCCCAGCTCCTTTGTCTTGAGCAAGACAAACCTCAAGAAAAACTTTGTAAGCCAGAGCTCCCTATAGGCTCAGGCAGAGGCTGGGACTCAGGTGAAGCCTCAGGCTTCCTTGGTCTCTTCCCCTTCCCTCTCCAGTTTCTGTCTCTAGCTCTACCTGACCAGTTTTGGGGGAGTGCCTCTTTAATGAATCACTTACCCATAAACCCTCATCTCAGGGGCTGCTTCTTGAGAACTTGACCTAAAATAGACTTCAAGTTCTCAATTTCCAGTTCTACACATGCTTCCTGGCCCACTGAGCAATAGCATGTGAGCCAAGTAAATACTCCCAAGGTGAAAGTCATGAATTTCTTCCAAATGTAACTCCAATACCGTAGGCCCCAGTAGACTGAATGATGGTGGTAATCATCACTGTCACCATCATCTTCATTATCAACATCAATCATCATTATTACCATCAGCATCATCACCAATCATCACCATAATCATCTTCCATCATGTCCTCACCATCATCCTCACCATCATCCTCACCATCATCACTGTCATCAATCACCATCATCATCTTCATTATCAACATCAATCATCACCATTATTACCATCACCATCATCATCAATCATCACCATTATTACCATCACCATCATCATCAATCATCACCATTATTACCATCACCATCATCATCAATCATCACCATAATCACTTTCCATCATGTCCTCATTATCATCCTCACCATCATCACTATCGTCAATCACCGTCATCATCATCTTCATTATCAACAGCAATCATCACCATTATCATTGCCATAGTCTTCATCACCATCACTATAATCTTCATCCATCATTATCCTCAATATCTTCATCCTCCTCCTCATCACCAATCATCACCATAATCATAATCCATCACTGTCATCATCATCGTTATCAATATCATCATTGTTGACATTCCACAGGGCCCTTACTATGTGCCAATCATGGTTATAATGAAATGAATTAATTTATTGATCCTCACCACAACCCTTTAAGGCAGGTACTATGATTATTATTTCTCCATACTTCAAAGATGAGCAAATTAATGCTTGAAGGGGTTACATGCTTGGCCCAAGGCCACAGGGCTAGCAGGCAGCGGAGCAGAAATAAGAACAGCTCTAATCTAGACTCTCTCCACTTTCCTGTGCCTCATCAACCTGTAGTAGACACCCATAGGGACAGATGAACATTTGTGCTAAGATGTGATGCTAGTTATGAACCTCGGTACACACCCAGGATCCAGTCTAGCCCCTTACAAAGCCCCCAAGTATTTCTGGATGACCCTGGAGACTGCCAGCTCCAGTTGTCTCAAAGGACCCTCCCTGCTCTGCCCTTCTGTTTGTGCGTGTCAATGTCTTCCCTCTCCAGGAGGTGCCCAAGAGACTCTCAATGCAGCCGGGGTGATAGATACATTTGTCAAAGGAACTGCCTTCCAGGAAACCCAGCTCCACAAATCCTGGAAAAGCAAGAGTTAGGATGGCTTCCTCTCCCCAACTTGGGATCATACTTTGTCAGCTGGGCAGAAAAATGGGGCTGCTTGAGCCCAGAGTCTTGCAAAATCCATCTGAAAATCAATGTCTTTTGTTCTTGGCATTAAAACCTCTCACCATCTAGACTTTAAATCCAGGCCAGAGGGCTAGTGAGGCACCACCAAGGGTGCTGTCATCCTCCTTCTCTCCTCTGCTAAGTGCCCCACACAGAGTTTCCATGCCCCTTCTCTAGAAAGCCAGAGCTCCAATGGTTTACTCATAAAAAGAATCCCCCATCCCAGGAGGAAGTGCAGAATGTGACTGACAATTTAAACGCATTGCAGGTGTTTCAGATAACCACACAGAAAGGGAAAGGTACTGACCTCAGTAACTTTGAAAATGAGTGAAGTCGATAAGACTAAAGATAAAAGGAACTGTACAGAAGCACTGGACGCTAGCTGATAAGGTTGCCTCCCACAGGGTCGAGGGAAGCACCAGTGAATAATTCTGATACTAAGATCTGTGTTTCTGGCAAGTGAATAATGAAGTAAATGGGCAGCAGGCGGTGAACACCAGCTTCTCACCATTGGAGTGAGCTAAGCAAGGGGTGGAGGCCAAATGATCCATGTGGTGATGGATTAAATTGGAGACATCAGTGTGAACTCATGTTGAGCTTTACATGGATATGGGTGGTTCCACACAAAAGTATTTGTATATCTGTGCATAGACATGGGTTAGTGTGCACACTTGGATCCCCTGTCTCTGTCAGCTGAGGGGGACTACAAGCAACAGCATTCCTGTAGCAGTGAGCCCACCTGTACCCAGATCTTGGTTTATAATATTATTGTCCAGTAAAAGGAACAAAGGCTCCTTGGGAAAGCAGCTTCATGTAGGACTGGTACAAGATGAACTTGGGATGTCTTATAATGCCAGAAAGTAAGGCAATACTAAGCAAGTAATAAAGACCCTGCTCACCATGATGACACTATGTCAGAGGGACACAGGAGCCAGCTGAAAGAGCTCCCCATGGCCAAGGCTGGGACAATTTGTGCAACAAAATACATAAAATGTTATTGAATCGTAACCCAAAGTGAAAATAAATATCCATGAGACCATACTGATTAAATAAACGATTTAATAAGTAAACAAATTGGAGAGCAGAGATAAATCCCTCATGCAGAAGAATTCCAAATTGTTTATGTAGATGTTGTGCCCTCAGGGACATGGAGGATGACCACCACTTCTTAAGTGTGGCTGCACAGTGACCTTCTTCCAAAGTGCATCATGAAGGGCCTGACCTAATGTTGGGGGATAAGAGGCTGTCTTGATACTTCAGACAAGATCTGAGGACGAGAAGGAATTAGCTGACTTGGTGCATGGTGGTTGAGATACAGGGAAGCGCATCCCAGGCACAGGGAACAGCATGCACTAAGACTCCGAGGCAGGGAGGAAGCATCCTTTGAAGGAACAGTGAGAAAATCAGGGATGGGATTCAAACTACAATGCACACATACACAGTGGACACCATAGGTTAGAACAACACGTGCGTAGGATTTCATGGAGTTCCAGAGCTCTCCAGACAGACAAGCTTTATCCACAGGTGGGAGAGGTCCTGAAGGCTCCTGGGGAGGGCTGGAAGCAGGCCTTTGGGACCTCAAGGTGGTGGTTATTTAGTAACCAGCAGGGGAGGCTGCACAATTCTAAATGGGCGTGGGGGAGACAGGAAATCTTTCTGTAAAAGGCCATATAGTATGTATCTCAGACTTTGTAAGTCACATGATTATTAAAACTACTCAACTCTGCCATTGTATCAAGAAAGCAGCCACAATCGGCAGATGAATGGCATGAATATGTTACAACTAAACTTCATTTGTGGACACCAGAATTCAAATTTCATATCATTACTTGTGTCAAAGAATATTCTCCTTTTGACTTTTTTAAAATCAATATCACAAGCCTTATCAGAGAATTGGTCTTTTATCACAAAGGCAAGGGGACCTTGCGTGCCATTCCAGAAGCAGGCTCTGGACCCAGGCCTCAGGGACTTACTGTTCCAGCCCAGTGCCAGGCCATGGGTGAGTCTTTGCCCCACATCGTCCCTTTGGACATTCCAGAATCCCACAGAATGGCATACAGGAGAAGCGGGCTGTGCTTGTGGGTCCTGCTGCCCAGGGAGACTGGAAGAGCAGCAGGGGACCATTTGCTGCTAGCCTGGGAATTTTGACATTTGATTCTATTCTATTAGGTTGGTGCAGAAGCAGTTGTGGTTTTTGCCATTAAAGGAGTGGCAAAAAATGTGGTGAGGTTTGTTTTTGCCATTACTCGGGTGAATTACAATTTGGTTGGCTCTGGAATGGAGCTGGGGTCTAAATTCACGTCCTTAACAGTCACCCTTCACCACCCCCACCACACACACACATACACACACACACACACACATCTGTTCTTGATCAATCTTGAAAGAATGAGAGAGGAGGTAATTTACCCCCAGAAGGAAATCACCAACCACAAAATATACTGTCTATAAAACACATTTGCGGAAACGGTGCCATGGTATGGAAACGGCCTGCCTTTAGAATGTGAAGTGTGTGATAATAAGGGCCCCCAAAGCGGCTCCTTCTCTGCACATCTATGTGTTGGTCATGGCTGTTACCCAGCAGCACAAGCCAGAATCCAGCAGCCAGGCTGTGGTGCCAGTTGTTTTGCCAAACACTCGCTGAAATGTCGTGGTGAAGATATTTTGTAGAAGTGACTCGCCTTTGTAATCAGTTGACTTTAAGGAGGTTACCCTCAATAATGGGAATGACGCTCAGCCAATCAGTTGGAGGCCCTAAGAGCAAAACTGAGGTTTCCTGAATAAGAAGAAATTCTGCCTTGAGATTGTGACATAGAAATGCTACCTCAATTTCCACCCTGCTGGCCTGCCCCATGGAGGTCAGACATGCCAACTCTCACAGTCATGGGCGCCAGTTCATTATTCGTGTATATATAGCCTACTTGGTCTGTGATTTGATTTGTCTGTGTCCCCACCCAAATCCCCACAGGTCAAGGGCAGGACCAGGTAGAGATAATTGAATCATGGGAGTGATTTACCCCATATAGTAAGAATAAGTGAGATCTGATAGTTTCATAAGGGGCTTTCCCCTTCACTTGGTTCTCACTTCTCTTTCTGCCACCATGTGAAGAAGGATATATTTGCTTCTTGTCCCGCCATGGTTGTAAGTTTCCTGAGACCTCCGCAGCCATCCTGAACTCTGAATCAATTAACCTCTTTCCTTTATAAACGACCTAGCCTCAACTATGTCTTTATTAGCAGCGTGAGAACAGATGAATACAGTCTGTTTCTCTGGAAAACTCTGATGATGTGATATTCAAAGCACCACTTGGCACATGGTAGGTATTCAGTGACTGGTGACTATTTTTCTCAGTAAATTCAACTATGATTTATCCAGAGCCTGTCACATGACCGTGCTAAAGCATTGGGGTAGGGGAGTCTGGGGAAGAGGCTTACCATGGGCTCTGTCCATAATCACTCTCCTTGGATTCTTGTGGGCAAATGCTCCCTCCCTTTTACAATGACAAAAACAAGGCTCCAAAAGTTAAGTTACTTATCCAGGTTGACACAACTCTTAAAAGGCAAGAACCATACCAGACCTAATGTCCACAGACTTGACCCCTACCGTACACTTTTCTGTACAGCCCTTTTGTCTCTCAGGAACACTGTTCTCTTGCTTCTTTGCCTAGTGGGGAAGGACAATTTTGTTACCAAGGGAAAGCTGAGATCAGAGAAGTTCTGCAGTATGGCACTGAGTCCAAGCTGCTACCTGACCACCCACCTTTCCCCCAGGCCTCCATTTGTGATGCACAGCCTTGGGTCCCTGGGGTCAAGCCCCCAAATCAGGGACAAGCATTCACATCTCCCCCACTGAGTCTTGCCTTTCCAGAACAGCAGGATGCTCCCAGCCATGTGTTCCATGAAGGGAGCTTTGCTGTGACTTTGATTAGAGCTGCTTTTGGAATCCTTGCCTCTATTGAGTTTCTCTTGCCTCAGTGCAACCCAAGATGTTCATTTCCATGAGTCAGGTGTCCCCACAAAGTGCTAAGAAATAGAGTCTGAGCTGTAAACATGCTTGGATGTTCTCTTGCTGCTCAACCTGGGAGCTGACGGCCACCGCAGAGATTCTGGGCCACAGGCAGTCATGACATGAAGCTTATTTCTAGAGGAAGTTTTTTAAGGTTGTTGAATTAAACCCCTTATTAACTCTGGCTGTGTTATGATGGGAACTGACTCCACTAGGATCAGGGTCCGCACTCCGGATCCAACACCAACTAGTAATGTGACTTGGAGCAAGTCAGCTCTTCTCTCTGTGCGGTGATCTATTCACTTGGCTTTTGCTGCATAACAAACAAGCCCCAACCTTAATGTTATGAAATAAGACACACTGATTATTGTCTGTGAGTCTGGGGATCCACAGGGTGGTTCTTCTAGACTCTCTGGACTTACTCATCTGTGGTCAGGTGTAGTTCAGATGTACAGCTTTGCTGCACTTGGCTGGGCTCTCTCTTACCTTTGAGGTTTGGCTGGCTGTCAGGGGATGAGATGGCCTTGACTGGGCCAACTGGGCTCTCCTCCTCCCGATTTCTCACCCTCTGCAGCCCAGTCCAGGCTTGTTCTCATGGCAGCTAGATAGGAGGTTTAGAGAGAGCTCAGAATCAAGCAAGCCTCCTGAGGTGTGGAACTCTAGGCTGGCTATCATTCATTCGAAGCTGGTTGTCATTCATTCTAGGCTGGCTGTCATTCATTCTGCCCCTTGACCAAAGCAAGCCCCAGACCAGCCTGTATTCAAGGGCCAGCAAACAGACAGCACTTGTTGATGGGAGATGACACCAAGTCACATTGCTAATTGTATGGCTACAGGGGGAGGGTAAGACCATAGAGACGGGTAACCAGTCCGTCCTCATCTGCGCAGCAGCCATTGGCTTCTCTTCTTTGTATTTTTGCTGTTCAGCATTCATTTCCTTTTTCTCACATTGTCACACAATGGCTGGGATGAAGAGCCTTCAGCAGACATGCCTGTACTTCTGTGGGATTCTTTCCAGAGGTGCACAGCTGGAGCAAAGAACACATGAACTTCAAGTCTGGGCCTCAGCTCCCGATGACAGGAGGCTTTATTCTGACTTCTGCCGGCAGTGTTGGGATGCCCAGGTCCGCACACTCTCATCAGCCTCTGCAGACAACTCTCTAGATCCCTGGGATCTCATCACCCTCTCAACCCCTCAGACAGCTTAGCCTGAGTGTGACCCAAGGCTTGCTTGAGTGGCACAGGGAGGTGCTGGAGGCTCATTCCAGTCCCCCACAGCTCACAGGCACTCTGCTGAAGGCAGCACCAGTGGCCAGAAAGGCAGGTAGAAGTGTCCACTTTCAGGATCGTTTCCCCAGGCTGATGGAGGCTCACGCTCATGCAGGCAACAGAATCTGAGAGCTCGCTGTCAGCAGTTTAGGAAAGCAAACAGAGTTGGCACTAGGGCTTGAGTTGGAGGGAAAGGGGAAACTGGTGACGTTTCGAGGTCATCTTCGCCTTTCCCTAAAGCGCTTATCTCAACCAGAAGTGACATCTTTGGTTGTCACACCTGGGGGAGCTACGGGCATCTAGTGGGTCGAGGCCAGGGATACTGCTAAACACCCACCGTGCACAGGACGGCCCCACCACGGAGGACGATCTGCACAAAATGTCAGGAGTGCCAAGGCTGAGAAACTCTTGCCTAAAGAAGTGGCAACAAGGCCCAGCTTGTGGCTCTCAAGTCAAAGGTCCAAAGTCCAAAGCCAGCATCACCCACTTCCTCCTGAATTTTACTGCCTTCCCCAGTTCCCACATCTGCAGAAGGGAGTCAGAGATCGTTCCATCCCCGGGGGGCCGTGGTGAGGTTCAGTGAGACAAGACAAGCTGAGCACACAGCCCAGGGCCTGCACGCAGAGCTCAGTAATGGACGGCGAGAGTCAAGAATTGCGTCTCCAAGCACATACCGGAGCGTCTGCTCCCCACAGGGCTGAGCCAGCTCACGTACCCAGCAAAGGGGCGACATGGACCCAACACAAAGCAGATGCTGTGCCACGCTCACGGCATCCTCAACATGCCTTGTTCTCATTTCCTTCCCCAACAGCACACCCAGCTGCCGAGGCCTGGACCAGGTGCAGATGAGAGGACACACGCCAGGGCCCCTGGCCATCTGCAGGGACATCCAGTGACCTCCTCCCAATCCAAGCCATCCTGCCCGATGGCAGGCCCCTTGTCACCCTGGCTGCCTGGTGGCACCTTGTTTCACAGAACAACTTGGGGCTTCCCCAAAGCTCTGCTCAGCTAAGAGGTCCTAGACTTTCTGAGAGAAAACTGTGCTCTGCTTAAGCCCAAGTCAGGAGCGGCCAAGCTCCCCCTACAAAGGACAGAGAGCTGTCATAGCCGCCAGCCATAAATCTCTTGGGAGGAGGATTTCCCTGTGAGCACACAGGCACGGCCGGAGGGCCCAGCTAGGAAAGTCGCCTCCTTCTTCTTGGCGCGGGCTCTGCACACAGCCTCTGTCCCCCTCATCTGCTTGGCTGTTGTTCTTGTGCCCACCCATACCCCCAGGGTGAAACCAAGTGGGGACCTGACACCACCACCCCAGCCTCGGTGCTTCCAAACCAGGTTTGTTCCCTAAGGCCTGCAGAGGAAGCCCCAGAGCCTGTCACGTGACTGCCTGAACCCCAAACCTGCTTCCCTTTTCGTCTCCTGCTGCTCACTAATGCTAGGTTCTCTCCCCCAGCAACAGACACACACACACACATGCACTCACACACATGCACACTCACATGCACACACTCACGCAAGCACATACACACAGAAGAGTGATCACAGGGAGCTTGCACCAGCTTTTAAAACACTTATCATCTCATTGAACCCTCACGAGAACTGCAGAGAAGGAAACCAGGGCACAGACAGGTTGAATTACTGGCCTCAAGTCAGAAAGCCTTTCAGTTAGGAGCCAAGGTTTGCACCCAGCACCTCTGCTCTGGGACCCCAGGCTTAATCACCACATGTGCTGTGGCCTCTGGAATGGATTAGCACCCTAGGGCTCCTGCAACAGCTTCTCATCTCTTAGAGTCTTGACTACCTTGCAGAAGGCTTCCTGTATGCCGCTACCCATAGGATCAGCTTCTAGAAAGCGAGGACCATCCCTAGCGCACCCGGGCAGCGCTCCATCGGCTCTGTGTAATTGTTACCACAAGGCCGTCTTGGCTGCGGTGTCCTTTTGAGCTGTTTGAAGGACTGGCTGGAAGACTTCCTTTTCATCAGGATCCATCTCCCCAACTGCTCCCTAGCAAACACCCTCCATCTCCCCATGCTGGGTGCAGATGTTGTTTTGCTACAAAGTGAGCTTGTCCCCACACAGCTGAACCCTGACACCCTCCCCGCTCGTCAGCATCCCATCTCTTCTCTTGCAACACACCATTATTTGCAAAGACGACACCTCTGGGCCACCCAGTCTGACACAGGACATGTCCCAGTCACCCAGAGAGTCCTTCTCCAGCCAGCTTGCATCCTCGTCGAGACTTAGAGAGGCTCTGAAGTGACTTTTGCTCTATCACATATGGTGATGAGTGTGACACCGTTTCATGGCAGACACATGAAAAGATTGCAAGGCACATCCCCTTCTTCTTGTCTCCTCCTCATTATTTTTATTGATAACATGTGCCCAGCACATATTTTTCTAAGCACATATATGCATTACCTCATTTAGTTCTCACAGCCATCCCATGAGAAAGTGTTATCACTATCCTCACAGTGCAGATGGGAAAACTGAGGCAGAGATCAGTCAAAGAACTTGCCATGGCCACTTGGAGGAGTGGGGCCAAGTTTCCATCCCGGAGCACTCAGGCCTCTGCAGGCAGTGTTGGCAAAGGTAGTGCCCATGCATGTCTGGGGCAAGAGCTGGCTCTTGTTAGTGGTAGATTAACGCTGCCTTGGAAGGAAACAGCAATGCTGCTTTTAAATATTAGTCTCTTCTGAATGATCCCAGCCTGTATGTGCAACTAAAGAAGAGGTAACATTTACCAGACCTAACTTGCTCCTCCTACCACCACCCACATGGGTAGAATCTCTGAGGCTCCCCATGGCCATCTTGAGGAATACAGCCAGCCAGTCCACTGGCCATGATCCTCTGACCTAGCAGGCTTTTCAGGACAGCCTCCTCCTCCTCCTTCGAGAACTTCCACAAGAAAACAAACGTGCAGAATACAGTGGTTGCTGAGAAGGTAATGTGCTTGGGTCTCAGGCACTTAGCCTTCCTGGTCCCTCTCCTCCATAAAAAGGATTCCCAAGTCTATTTGCAGCAGCACTGGTGTAAAGAGAATATAACCCAGCTGCTTCCAAACTTGGCACGAGTGTGGTTCCCGCAGAGCCCAGGCAGGGTGGGTGGGGTGGATGGGTCTGTTCCAGGAGTGAGCAGGGAACTCCCTCTGACCCACTGACTTCAGAGCTGGACATGAAGTTTTGAAATTCAAACTTTTTTTTTAAGTATAAAATAATATATGCTCATGATAGTGCAAAACCAAATGAATCATGACAGAATGATATGACAATAGAAAGAAAAAGCCTCCTACCTCCTTCACCCCAACATTGCATTTTCCAGAACTTTCCCACATATTCACATATGGTATGTTCGTCTTATATTCCAGCAACTACAGTGGATCCTCCCGTGTGTGCCAGTTTGCACTGGATCCTGCTCTAGTTGAAAGATAAGACGGACGTTTCCTTCCCCTGGTGGGTCCACCAGGACCGCTCTCAGGTTAGCTTCCATGGGGTGGAGGAGGTCCTGTCTGTCTTGGTCCCTGGCACAGCTCTGTTTTGGTCCAGGAAATGTTTCCCTTGAGTGGAGGGCATGGCT
>PVKP010046795.1:0-15377 GCA_004027715.1 Plecturocebus donacophilus | reverse complement strand
CGCCTGGGCTTCTCCCAGACCTCCCACAGCCCCATTCACGCCTGGGCTTTTCCCAGACCTCCCGCCACCCTGTTCACACCTGGGTTTCTCCCAGGCCTCCTGCTGCCCCGTTCACGCCTGGGCTTCTCCCAGACCTCCCGCCGCCCCGTTCACACCTGGGCTTCTCCTGGGCCTCCCGCCTCCCTGCAGTCCCGCTGTCAGCCCTCGGAGAACCCACCATGCAGGGGGTTTAAGACAGTGGCGGCACTCCCAGGAGACCACAGGCCTGTCTCTGAGGACACGCTCTCCCTGGGCCCAGTGGTTAGGACAGAAATGAAGGAGCTACCCAGACTTCTCTTGATACTGGGGACCCCCTGAGGGAGGGAAGCACCGTTTCAACTGGGGTCTGTTGGTGGTGCCTGCCTTTCTGTGGGTGGACACCGGGGCGAGGGTGCCAACCCCACCCATAGGCCTCAGTCCCGCTGCAGCCAGGTCTGTGCTTCGCCCTTACTCCCCTGCCTGCCTCACAGATGTCGTGGGCTCCCCGAACGACGGAGTGGATGCTGCACCCTAACAGGGCCTTCTAGGGTCCTCTCGGGGACCTTGGGGATGTCTTGAGGGTGTCAGGAGCCACTCTTGGCCCATACACAGTTCAATTTGACAAGAAAACAAGCTGGCATTCTCCCCAGGGCTGGAAGGGAGCCCCAGGTGGGACTGGCTGCTGGCGCCAGAGCCGCAGCACGTGAGGTTGGAAGGCTGCAGCCACCCTGGGCTGCCGCGTTTCCGTCTTGGGGGGGCCTTCACCTCACTCAGTGGAGCTGCCTCGCCCGACGCCGTCCCCTCACCCGGCTGCAGGGACACAGTCAGCAGGGCCATGGGGTCTCTGCGGCTTCCGGTTCCGGTTGGATGTGGTCCCGGAAGGCATCTCTCTTTACCTGCCCCTTCCGGCACTTTCCGAAACGCCGTTGTCTGCACCCACGTGGAGGGTGACGAGGGCCTGGAGCACCTGCAGCCCCCGGTGGGGGATGGGGCCTTGGGACGCAGCCCAGGGCTCGTGCTGACCCTCCCAGCACAAGGTAGGCACCGGCACCCATTTGGTATTTTCCTCTCTTGTTTTTCACTCACTGCTCAGACTCCCCTCCTCGGACAAATTAAAACCAAGTCGGAGCGGCCCAGCAGGGGACTCAGACTTGGCCTTCTGCAGCCTCACGATTGATCCCTGGAGTTCAGAGGTTTTAGCTGCTCTGCCCCAAATGGTCTGGCGGACCAAGGAGGGGCCAGGTGTGAGGTCTCAGCCACGCTGCGTGCAACGTTTTCACATCAGAGGAAGGGGAAGTCCTCTGTGCTGTGACTTGCTGGTCTTTGCACAGTGGTGGGAGAGTTGGGTGTTGGGCTCTCTCGCCCCCATCCAGCCTCCCGTCCCTGTCTGGGGCCTGGAAGGGGCCGGTGGGGTTGTCATGCGAGTGTGTCTGGAAAGCGTGAAGTCTGCTGGGGCATGATCGGTACCACGAGCACCATGGCTGTGGGCGGACAGTGGTGGAATCGTCCCTCTCATCACAGCTGACCTGTGAGATGACCAGAACTCACCCCACCCAGCCCACAAGGGGACGGCCCCACCCAAGCAAGACACACAAACACATTGTCACAGTCCCTTGGAATCCTGCTGTATATTTTTGTTCTTCAGAGAAGAGGAACAGGAGCGTGTGTAGAAAAAAGTCACGGGGTCGAGCTGTGGGTAGAGGAAGCCTCCCTCTGGAGGTGCACGTGCCACTTGCCTTCGGACTGAGTCGGGGGTTTGCTCTGATTTGGAGGAAGGCAGAGGCATCTGTGGCTGTGCACAAGTGCCCACCGTGTGTGCGGGGGCCCGGCTGCCTCTGCCCGGGACGCACGATGCACTTGTAGTCCTGTCTACTGCATTTGTTTTTTTAATTCTGCTTGGTGAGCCGAAAAGCTTGTTGAGCACATTTGGGGCACAGCCGACCGTGATGAGAACATATTTCTAAACTAGAGGAAAGGAGAGTCGTGGGAAGGCGAGCACTTGCCAGTGTCAGGAGAAGGGCCCGGTGTGTGCGCAGGTGTGTGCAGGTGTGTGCACTTTAATCCTCGGAGCGCTGTGTGTCACAGAGGGCCGTGTCTGTGCTGAGCAGGAGACGCAGGTACTGCGTCCGAGGTCCTTCCTCAGCTCTGGACGGCATGCGAGCTCAGTGATGTCTTCTTTTTACTTTGCCAGTCTCTTAAACCAGCAGGCCCCAGCCTTTTGCCCTGAGGGACCGGTTTCGTGGAAGACAATTTTTCTGTGGAGCAGGGGTAGGGATGGTTTCGGGATGAAACTGCTTGTCCTCAGATCGTCAGGCACTGGAGTCTCACACGGGGCACACATCCTAGATCCCTCTCCTGCACAGTTCACCACGGGGTCCGCTCCTCGGAGAATCGAAGGCCGCTGCTGATCTGCAGGAGCGGGGCTCAGGCTGTCCTGCTTGCTCACTCGCTGCTCACCTGCTGCTGTGTGGCCCGGTTCCTAACAGGCCACGGACCAGTACCGTCTGTGGCGCAGGGGTTGGGGAACCCTGTGTTAAGCCATTCAGATCGTGGGCACCTTGTCTATTCTGAAAGCGCAGGAAGCACCTCGTCCTTCGTCCCTTTCTGACGTCTGAAGACCCCTGGGACTTACAGAATGTGGCGGCTCACCACGTCCAGCCCTGCCGTGGGTACTGCCTCCAAACCCCACAGCGTCGGGCAGGTTCAGGGACGGGAGACCACTTTTTCTTCACCCCAGAGAAGGCTGTTTTCTCAAGCACAGAAGGTAAAGAGTGCTGAGCAAACCCAGCACAAAATCCGGTGCCTTGCGAGGTGTGGCGAGGTAAACTGCCCAGTGGCCGAGGCAGGGAGCAGTGGCCGGCGGGGACCCTCACTCGACGTCCTTCGGAGTCGCCTGGAGGGGTCTGCTTCCGCAAGGAGACCTTTCTTTCCGTGATTGCCAAGAGGAGCTCCGAGGACTGTCCGTGACTTCCCTGTACGGACACGAATTTTCAGAAAAATCAACTGTTTTCTGTCTGGAGCTGAGAACAAATGAATTGGCAGAAGACTGCAGAGGCCCGAGGGGTGCCTTCCTTCACCCCTTCCTTCCTCACTGACTTGGGAAGTGTGTGCCCAGTGCTGCGGCGAAAGCAAGGAGGCAACCCCTGTTCTCCAAACAACAGGCGGGGTGACCCTCGGGGGAGGGTGGCTGGGAGAGCTGCTGTGTTTGTCACTCCTCCCGAGCCACCACCGGCAGCCGCCTGACGGTAAACTATGTCTTCGGAACACATTGTTGTTGCCGCGGAGACAAAAACAAAGCAAGCCTGCTCCCGCGCCTCCGCCACCCGCCTCTGCACCTGGCTCTGCACCTGGGGCTCCGCACCTGCGTCCCACGGCCTGTGGGGCCTGCAGGAAGGGACGGGGTGGGAGCTTTCCTTCCAGGAGCAGACTCTCAGCGGAACCTCACTTCCTCAACGAGGCTCTGCAAATCCTGGCCCGCCTGCCTTCTGCTTCTGTTAACCTTGTATACATCGTGTGGGACCTGGTTCGCTGTGTTTTGGGGGGTCTCCCAGGGTGCACACACCTTTCACACATTCTCCAGTTACAGTTATCCTTCCACAAGGAAATAATAGCACATTTTTTAAGTGTGACTTCATTAGGACATCGGACATTTTATTAGAAGTTGCTGAGTATTTCAAAAATCTATCAGCAGTTTGCAAATGATTCGATTTAAAAAAAGGCCCTCAAGACGGCAGCTCGGGATGCAACTGAATTTGCTTTTCTGAGTGTATTTGGCCTTTGCCGTTTGTGGCGCTGATTTTCATGCCTGCAGCAGGCAGCGCTCCCCGGCCGGGAAAGGGGGCCATTTGCTCAGAGCCCGGAGGCCTTCCCTGCGGGCTAGGCTACTGGAAATCGCAAGGCGGGATTTCGCTGGTTCTGGTCTCAACCGCAGCCCGCTCCACGGGACTCGGCCCACGTAGGATTCAGCCCAGGAGAGCAATTTCTTGTTAAAAAGCACCTGTCTTACCCTCCCTAGTGCTCTCACTGTATCTAAAATATTTCTTTAAAAAAGGCAAGTATTGCCTTTTTACTACTTGAATACCCCAATCGGAAAATCCAGAATGCTCCCAAATCGTAAACTTTTGAGCGCCAACGTGAGGTCACAGGTGGAAAGTCCATACCTGACCCCGCAATAGGTCACAGTCAAAACACATTTCATGCACAAAATTATTTAAAAGATGGTATAAAATTACCTCAGGCTACGTGTATGAGGTGCGTGTGAAACATAAATGAATTTCGTGTTTGGACTCGGTACATCCCAAGATGTCTCATTATGTTTATGCAAATAGTCCAAACTCTGAAAAAATCCCAAATCTGAAACACTTCTGGCCTTCAGCATTTCAGATGTAGGCTCCCCAGGCTGCAGGAGACATTTGGCCTTGTTTAGGGGAAGCCAGTGGATGTGGATTTAAGAATATGCCTAAACCCGTGGCTCCTGATGTCATGAGGCCGAGTCTGAATTTGCCCGACTTCCCCATCTCGGTGAGGGCGGTGGGCGGGGAGGGAGAGCCACCGCCCACCCAGGGCGCTCCCGCCACTACACCGCCCCCGCCGTGCATCCTTGGCGGCCACTCCTCATCCTCTGGCTACACGTCCATTCCTTGAGAGTGGATTTGGGAAATAAGCGTGGCCTGTAGGCCGCTGAGTTTGAAGCAGTGAGCTGGGCCCACTGAATAATCACGTGGAAGTTTCTCACCGGGCCTCGTTTTGTGAAACGGATACAGAATATTCTAGCTGGGGAAAGGGGAAACCTGGCACTTACGTGACTTACCCTCCCCCTAACGTGTCATAGGCAGTGATTTGTACTACAATAGGGCTTCTGTACTGTAAGTCTATAGAACATCTGAAACACTGGAACGTTCACCTCGGTTGCTGCTGTAAAAGCACTGACTTTCAAATTATATTTGAGCTGGGAACAAAAGAAAAGAAAACGTATCCCTGACCTCACGCCGCGCCAGGCTGACCTTCCCCAGACCCGAGCCTGGCGTCGGCTCCCCATGCAGACCTGGTTTCCACTCCCTCGGCCCCATTTAGAGACTCCCCCTTTCTGTAAGCCACCAGACTCACGGAGCCTCCAAGGCTGGCCTAGCCCTCCTCATCACCTAAGGGTGCCCTGCATCACGAAGGCAGATGGCATTTAAAATAAAACGTAGGCCGGGCTTGGCAGCGTGCACCTGTAATCCCAGGAGATAGGGCGGGAGGATCGCTGGAGCCCGGGAGATCCAGGCTGCAGTGAGCCGAGATCACGCCGTTGCACTCCAGCCTGGGTGACTGAGTGAGACCCTGCCTCTAAGAAAAGGTGTTGACTCTAGAGTTTTAGACAAAAGCATGGAAATGTTTCTGGTCCCTGCATCCAGCCAGCCGTGGTGACCCCGACACTCCTGATGGGCCGTCCTGCCCTGGGCTTGGGTGCAGCAGGGCTGGGATGGGCCAGGCTGGACCTGTTCTGTGATTTCCCACCCAGGACACTGTGGATGTTCCCACCACGCGGAACGTTTGTTGGGGAAACGGTGTCCAGAGTGTGCAGTGCACTTCGGAGGCTTGGAGTCTCCATCTTTTCTCCTCGACATCCTCGACCGTGCTCCTTGGGTGCGCCCCTCAGGCCCGGGACCGCCCTCCTCAGATGGATTGTCAGTCCAGGACGGCGTCCACACTCCCAGTGAGCCCTGTGGGTGGAGACCTGGTGCCCCTCACCTCTCCTGGGTCCTGATGGCTGGCATTGCCGCCCACGCACCCAGACGGGGCCGTGTTGTGTCGTCTGCGTCTGGGCATAGCCCAGCCCCTGCCTGGGATCCTCAGCTGCTTTCTCTGCCTTTGCCACCCCCATGAAACTCCAGCACAGATCGGGACGCGCCCTGGCAGCCGCTGGGCTGGTCCCGCCCTCACTCTCTCAGGTGTGGCCGGGCAGCTGCAGGAGCCAGGCCTGGGCGGGTTCTGCTGCCAGCCCTGGGCCGCCCTCACCTGCGCTGCTCTCCCGGCTGAGCGGCTGCTTCCCAAGGACGGAGGGACTCATCTCGTCCTCACGTCTCCGTCCGGGAAGAGCAACTTTCCAGTTCAGCGCAGACCCAGAGCCCCAAATTCCCATCAAGAGCCTTGGGTGAGTCCTGAGACAAGACCACCGTGGGTCTGGCCCAGGAAAACATGCCTCCCCTTCTCTGCCATCCTAAACCCAGGCAGCAGCAGATGCGATCTGTGCTTCCAGGCTTGCAATGGGGGTGCTACAGACACCCCTGTGCAGGGCGGGGCCGAGAAGCTGGCGGGTAGACTCTCAGAGCAGTGTTTTGCAGGCAGCTCCCGCAGACGCCCGTGTGGGTGTCCACGTCACCGGTAGCCGGGACCCCGTGCGTGGCCAGCAGGGCGGGGGCATGGACGGCGCTGACCCCTCCCCGAGTCCTCTGCCCCTTCAGTCCCAGCCACCTGGTGAGCCGCACCCTCTGTGTCTGCTGCCACGGAGGTGTTTTATTTGACTTGAGGTTTAGCTGTTTGCTTTGCGCAGCGGGTTCCACCCCACAGCTCGATGGCTCCAGACAGGGCTGACCAGGTTTGTAAAACGAAATTGTCCATCCGGGAGGAGGAGGAAGCAACCCCCGTGTCTGGGTCGGTCACCCCACCCTCCCCGCCGCAGCTGGTGCCATCACTCCTGCAGCTGCTGGGGGTGGGAAGCGGTGGGTCGAGCTCCTGCTGGACACGGGCCCCGGGCCCCCCGTGGGCGACCCAAGGTGCAGGGACCGGTGCGGCGACGCTCCCTGTTCACAGCGGCTGATCTGGGGCTGGTGTGTCTGGTTTCCTCTCCAGGCAAGGAGCGCCTTCCTGTTTGGCTTATCTGGACAGGGCAGGGGGAGCTCTTGGCCAGGGTGCTGGGCCTGCCCATGGCAGCGGCTCCCTGAGGCCGGCAGGCATGTCTGCCCTGAACCCTGAGTGAGCCCACGTGTGCGGGGCCTCTGTGCTGCACTTCAGGGAGCGCCCCGGGGTCCACAGGGCGCCTGCTGGGCTCAAAGCACAGTGCTAGCGCTTTCCATCCTGCTTTCCGAACCCCATGCACAGCGCGGCTCCTAGACACGGCTCTTCTTTGAATTTCTGGGCACATTTGTAAAGCACGCACACAGATAAAAGGCAAGGGCCAAATAAAAATACATATGGGTGAATAGTTGCTTCCCACACCGCTTTTGTGCCAGGCTGCGGGCAGTCCTGAAGCCTGAGGTCTCCTCACTGCTGCTCTTGGGAAGGCAGAACCTGAATGTGTACAGAAAGCTGGGAACAGCACACAGAATACAGCAGCTGGAAACCCACGGCCCGGGCACGTCGGGGAGAGGGGAGCTCAGGGCCGGGACACACGTGAGAAGGCGGCAAGCCACAGGCCTGGCCAGGGCTGTCAATGGGCTGGGGACGTTTCTGGAAGGTTCCGGATGGTCCTGGAGGCCTTACTAAGGAGGCCAGGCTTGAGCTTCTTGGAGGGTGATTGGTTATGTTATTCAGGGAGCTGACTGAGCTCCCGGGATGGATTTGAAATCACACCACAGGGAAGCCTACATGAAATTACAAGAAATGTGCGTTTCCGGGAGACGGCCGTGTGCCCGGCGTCCACTCGGCCTGGCCTTGGCAACAGGCCTTGGCTTCTCCACGGCCAGGCGTGGGGTGGATTCTGTCTTGCGGGTGGAGGCCTCTGCTGCGGGTGTGGTCTCACATGCACCGTCTCGGGCTGAAGGTGCAGGTGCCTGGAACAGCTTTCATGACTCGGAAACTGGACAGAAACCAGCCTGAGGCCGCACGAGCTCCCACAGCTCCGGGAGGAAAGCTGTTTCCCTTCTCCAGCCCCGGCCAGCGAGGCTGCAGGGACGCACGCGCCCTGACTGAGGTTCTCACGCCTCATCCGCCTTCCTGCAGCAGGTGTATCCTGAGGCTCCGCCCGGCCACGCACCTGGGGAAGGGCTGCCCCGTCCGCAGCAGCAGGAGCCTGGGGGGGGAGAGGTCCGAAGGCGAAGCTGCCTGCGTGGTGTTCGCTGTGGCAGGCACTGCCTGCGACCCGGCGGGTTCGGCTCCAGACGCAGCTGGGCCAGAGCAGAGGCTCTCGTTCCTGGAGAGACGCACCCCAGGCTGCAGGTTTTCTGGGCTGGATCAACTTGTGTCCGTCTTTTAAGCTTCTTCGTGTTTAAAATATGACATTGCTTCTAGTTGGTGCCAGATATTGCACATTTGGGCTGATAGGGCCGCGTTTCTTCAAATAAGCCAGCCTGGCATTGGAGGCCCTGGCTTCCCTCATGCCACACTCCCCCCAGTGGCACGAAATCAGAGCCCTGACCCTGCGCTCCTCTCGGGAAGGTGCATTCAGAGTGGGTGGCGGTTTCTGTGCCGGCAGCGCAGAATCGCTGCGTGGATGGAGCGCGCACAGCCGCGTCCCTCCCAGGCACCTCCTTCGCAGCTGCGCGCCTGGGTCTCTCCCCCAGGCCTTCTATTCTTCTGCCCGCTCCGTGGTCTGCGTGCCTCGACTAACTGCCTTCTGGTTTTGGTTGCGTTGTCTGCCCTGGGAAGCCCTCTTAATCGCTCAGGAAGTTTGAACATCAGCAAAACCGTCTCCCCGGCACGCTGAAGAATGCAGGCATCCCGAGAAGCGGTTTCTCCACTAGAGCTGCCTGCGGGGCTGTGGGGAAGCTGGGCCGGGCTTCGCTCGTGGCTGTGAGTGCCGTCGTGGTGCACCTGGGGCACGAAAAGGGGAGACGTGACGCATGGGACTCTCTGTCAGCTTTTGAGAGAAACAGGTGAGCTATCACACCTGGAACTCTGCCAGCTTTTGGGAGAAGTGACACTTTGCCACCAGTTGCTCGGGACTGAAGTCACCAGCTGCTAACCACAGGTCAGTTGTCTGCAATGAGCCCACCGCGAAGTCCCCTGTGGTCCTGTGTGCGCTGCGCACTGAGGCCATGAGTCTGGGGGCTCCCCAAGGCTCAGCCGCCCCCGGGGGTGTCTAGAGGGGGCCGCGGCTTGTGAAGAGCTGTCCTTGTGCCTCCAGGGGCTCCTTTTCTAGGAACTGTCTGGGGCTATGTCTATCTGGGAGCTGCCCTGGGCCTTAGAGATTTGTCAGGAACATCTTCCTGCCCTCTGGCCTCGAGTCTGCCCCCTCCCTGTGCCCTCCTCGAATCTCGAGTCAGGCCTGGGCTGAGTCTGTCCGTGAAACGATCCAGGCAGCACAGCCTCAGCTCCATCCAGGGTGCTTATCACAAGGCGGAGTGAAAGCCCACCGCCCGTCAGCCAGCAGCAGGGCGAGAAGCAGCACCTCCCTGGAGAGGGTCGGGAGCAGCCTTCGGGGGACACTGAGGCGGTGCGTCCCCCTGGGATCCCAGCCAGCAGAGCTGCATTTGGTCAGCGTCTAGCCCACACACCACACAGAGCCCGTGGGGACTGCGGCAGAGGACAGAACTCCTCCTGGGAAGCGCCTGTGTGGCTCGTGGCTCCAGCTTCCTGCCATACCGGTCCTCCCCACCCGCAATCACCTTCAAGGAGCCCAACCCTGTGGGGACCCTCCCGACAGAGAGGCCAGCACTCACCAACGGCCCCACAGTGGTGCCAAACGGGAGCGGCTGCAGGGAGCCGTGGAGGACGGGGAAGCACGTGTCGGGAGGGAGCGGGCGCCCCGGTGTGCGGATGGAAAGGCAAGCTGAGCTGGAGAATAATCGGGGATTTGTCTTCAAGGTGTTTTTCTCTTGACTCTTGGTGTGACGGGAAAATAACACGCAAGCCCCACGTGTTTGAGGACTTCTGCCCTCTGCTCTGGAGTATGTTTTCTCCTTAGCTGCAGCTCTACCTGCCTGGTTCACATCCTCATCCCCAGTGCCTCAAAACCATGGCACACATTTGTGTGAGGAATGAATTGTGCGTCTTCGGAGAAAAACTGCTTTCCTCCTTAAACTCCAGCTCGGGCTTCTGAAGAAGACCGGTGTTCAGAGGAGAGCTTGTGTCTCTTTAGGATGAACTCTAGGGCACGTGTTCCAGAGTGTTCTTCAGTAGTTCTGTTCTTAGGATCAACACCTCCAAGGGCTTCCCAAACTGCTGGCTGAGGACCCCAGTGGCCATGAGACTGCACCGGCCCAGGCGGTCTGTGCACTTCAGGCAGGGCCTGTGGGAAGGACAGAAGAGGCACCTTGACAGGGACGCTGCATTTGTCTTTTATTCTGATGAGGGTCCATGCAGCTGAGTGCATGCGCAAGGCTCCAGAGGACAGGCGGCGTCCCCAGGGAGCAGGTGACCATGTGGTGGCTTGCGTAAGGTCACAGCCCTGGAGCTCAGACCTTCAACCTTGACATGCTGCATAGGGAGCTTGAACGGCTCAAGGGCTGAGGGTGGGGAGACCTTAGTCTTCTGGACTGGGCGAGACATGGTGGGCGAGACAGTAGGTAAGCAGCCATGGCCACAGCCATGCCACGGCCACAGCAGTGAGCCCGGGATGGTTTCCTGGATGTGGTTCAGGTCACATGTTCTGGCCTCTGATGGGAGTTACCGTGGTCATCAGCGGCCCCCCAAGGACACAACATGGGACAGGCCCTCCCCAGAACAGGGCAGTCACCAGCTGGTCCCTCCTGAAGATGGCCAGGTCCTCCCCGGCCTGGGCCCACCACCTGGGTCTGCACTCTGGTGACTGTGGCGTGGCCCCGTGCTGGTTGAGCAAATCTGTGAGACTCCACCCTGTGCCCTGCGGGAGCACGGCCTTTGCCCAACAGAAACTCCAGCATGATGAGACATCGGGGCCGGGGAGACGCACACGCAGCTGACTTCCCGGGGTTCTTGCATCTGTACCAGGGCCCTACTTCTCCGCACGGCGTCCTCTCCTTAGGGGACAGCCCCTGGCACCGCCGCTGTCCCCGTGATTAGAAACTGAGGCTCTTCTGTGAGATGCCCCTTCCCAGAACACAGCTCTCTATCCGGCTGATCTCTGCTCGTCCCATCTGCAGTGGCGGCGGCCTGAGTCGTCCGCAACCGTGTCCTCCAGCTCTGGGAGCGCCGGGGAGGTGGGGCTGGGTCCTCGGGGTCTCAGCGGGCCGTGAGCACACGGTGGGAGAGGGGACATGTGTCCCGAGCCTGATGCTTCTGGGCTGCTTTGCGGCTGGGGGTTGGAGGCTGGAGGTGGGGACACATTGGACTGTGCTTGGCTGTGAGGGAACCTGCCACGTGGCACCATCATCTGTGCTATGTCCATGCAGCTGACAATGTAGGAGCTGTGCCTGCAGAACATGCTTTGGGCATCAGAGAGGGCCAGGAATGAAGATGCCAGCTGGCCCCAGAGGCAGGGCTGAGGTGCGGGTGGCAGGTGCATCAGCTGGTGCCGCGGTGACAGCATGAGAGGCCATGACGCCCCGCCCTCTGCAGCTCATGTTCCAGGGAGAGCTCATCTGGGGCGCATTCTGATGGCAGAAGTTAGGAACACGAGAGATCTCGGACACAGGAGGCCCGGGACAGCGTGCAGGGCCCACACCCGCCGCGCCTCAGGGGGTGGCTCAAACCGCTGGCACCAGACCAGTTGCAGGCCCAAGCTTACAGGGAAGGACGGCTGGGCTGGGGAGGATGTCAGTAATTATGGGTTGACATCAGAGCCCCTTGGCAGGCCTGAGTGTGTGCAGAGGGGCTTCCAGAAGCGACATACCTGCCCGGGGGCATGTGGCTGCCTCCCAGAGGACCCAGGTCAGGAGGGAGCAGTGGCTCCTCTCGGGCATCCCTCCTCTGAGTGTGCGCAGGGTGGAGGAAAGGCGAGGTTCCAGACAGCTTTGGTGCTTGTCGGCAATCACAGCCACAAGAACAGCGTCCATGGCTGATGTTCCCAGAGGCAGGGCCTGGCGAGGCCACGTCTTCCCCCTCCAGGCAGCAGGGGACGCAAGCATTTGGATGTGATGGAGCCGAGGTTTCATTTCCAGAGACAGGAGCCAGGGGTCTGGCATTCGGGGTCGGCCACTCCCAGGGGCCGATGTTCCCAGAGGGAGAAGCTGAAGCCTGGAGGGCCGGCTATGCCGGGCACACGCAGGGCAGGAGTCAGCACATGCATGAGGCTTGGTGGAGGGAGGCACCGGGAGAGGCCAGGGCAGCCGGAACACAGCAGGCCAGAGTTCCACAGAAACAGCACCCTCCCAGGCTGGCTCGGCTCGGGCTGACTCCAGCACTGAGCGATATTCTCAGAGGACATGGTCGGTCCCCTTAGCAACTTGGGTTTTCCTTCTCAAACTCTGGGCCTGGATGAGTGGCCTCAGGTCACTTGCACGTCAGAGACAGAACCTGCTTTTGAACGAGCTCTCTGTGGGCTACCACCTGGGGCAGCGGTGAGGAGCCCTCTCCTGGAGGGTCAGTTTTCAAGTGTTGTATTTAAGTATACCCCTCCCGGCCCTGGAAAAGTAAAGAGAGGCAGCCCTGAGCCTGTCTTCCGTGTTCTCGGTGCAGAGTATTCTGAAGTCAGACTCCTTGAGCTGAGAATGGCCTCACACAGCTTTAAGAGGAACTCAGTGACCGAAAGATTGATGGGAACAGCAGATGCAGCTGCCTTCTGGGCACTGGAGGGCTCAACTCTCCATGGGCGTGTGTTGCCGGGGCAGAAGGCCCGGCCCTCTGGGTCAGCACACTCTCCGGAAAGCTCCTCCCTGCCCGCCCAGGTCCCCACATCGTGGGGCTGGATCAGGGGATGGGGACCTCGGCTCACGTCCCCGCAGCCGTGGGGCTGGCTAAGGGGATGGATCTCCACTGAGCATGGCCCCTGCCAGCTCAGGTCCCTGCCACTCAATGGATGGGACTTTGGTGGAGCATGGGGCCCCTGCAGGGAGGGTCTAGACAAGCAACACCGGGAACCTGAAGCCTCTCTGGCTGGGGCTCAGCTGCCGCCAGGATCGCAACAGTTAAGCTGCCTGCTGCAGGATAAGTGAGCCACTGCCTCTCCTTAATCAGCGACATCGAATAGGAATCGGAGGCCCTGGGAGGAACGGCCGGCAGGCAGCCCTGCAGAGCCCAGGTCTGTGCCACGAGCCCAGGGAGGTGTGGCGTCCTCGCGCACGGCCAAGATGGTGCTGGTGCTGCGCGGTCCTTTGTGTGCCCGGGGAGGGCGTTCTGGGAGCCGGGTTGGGGGCTCCTGACAGCTGTGGGGCAGCATGACGCTGAGCCGCCTGTCACTGTTGTGCCGGGACCTCTGGGCGCTGTGGCTACTGCTGAAGGCGGGCACAGGTGCGTGGGGAGAGGGCAGGTCCTCGCCTCCCGAAGGTGTTGTGGGGCGACCACACGTGGGGACATGGGGCCGGGGTAGACGTTCTGGGCTCAGCCCAGTCCTTGGAGGCCACCTGGGCATGCGGCACGGCTGCTAGGGCAGGAGCCCAGGGCTGGGGGATGCCAGGGGTGGATGTTGGTCAGCTCATGTCCCTGCCATGCAGTGGATGGGACCTGCTCCTCGAAGGGAAGGTGTGTGCAGGCTTTGCCTGATGGATGGTGTAGGGCTGTGGTCCTGGGGTCCCTGGGCAGCAGTGAGGCCGCCTCTGCCCTTGGCTGTGAGGGACCGCCTGTGCCGGTCCCGGAAGGCTGGGATCATCTTTCCACGGGCTCCTTTGTTCAAGGTTTCTCATAGACAGGCTGGGTGGACACGTGAGCGCAGCGCCCGCGTCTGGCTGCCAGAGGGGCTGCGACTCCTCCTTGGAGGGGAATCCCGGCCACTGCTGCTCCCACAACGGGGCCACCCGTGGTGCCGGGCGTGACCAGCTGCCCTCTCTAAGCAAGCAGGACTTGGGAGGCCCCTGGCCAAGACTGTGGAGCCGGCCGGGCAGCCTCTGTGGGCTCAGGTGTGGGTCCGTTTGGTCTGGGCGGGGCTCAGGGACTGCCGGTCCACACTGGCTCCATCCTGGCATCTGGAGCTTTGGGGCAGGGTCCCTGGAGAAGGGGCCTCGTGGGGAGGAAACAGCCCGGCTTTTGTTGATGCCTTTCTAAGAATGGAGTGCTCGTTTTGAAGAGATTTGCCCTCATTTTATTTTCCAGGGGGTACTTATGCCAAGTATTGATGAATAATTCATAAAATAAGCATCTTTGTGAATTTTACTGACTCAGAGTTTAACTATCAATGGCAACGAATAAACATCTGAAGTTTCCAATTTTTAAATAAAGAACTGGCTGGGTACAGCAGTTCACATCTGTAATTCCAGCTCTTTGGGAGGCCGAGGCTAGAGGGTCACTTGAGCCCAGCAATTTGAGACCAGCCTGGGCAACATGGCAAGACCTCATCTCTACAAAATATTTTTTTTAATTAGCTGGGCGGTGGCATGTGCCTGTCGTGCCAGCCACTCAGGAGGCTAAGAGGAGAGGACCATTTGAGCCCAGGAGGCCAAGGCTGTGATAAGATATGCTTGCTCAACTGCACTCTAGCCTGGGTGAGGGAGAGACCCTTTCTCAAAAATAATGATAGTAGTAAATAAAATGAACTGAATGTGTGACAAACGGCTGATTAAATGAATTTTCCTAACAGATGAATTCAGGGGGATGTTTAAAGGGCAGAGATGGAAATCTCAGTCCTTGATTTTTAAACTAGTGTAGGCACTGGTGTGTGTCAGAAGAGTCTGATTTCACATCCGAAGTCCGGGTGGAAGGGGGAGCTCTGCGAACAGTCCTGCAGAAGGACCCTAAAACGAGTGCTTTTGCCGATCACGGCTGATGTTGGGGTTTCACAAGCACGTGGTGCTGTCCTTGGGGACGGCCGGATGCCGTCCTGCTATCCTGGAACCACGCGTATTTCAGCGCAGGAGAATAGGGTGGGACTCTTCAGCGGAGCCAAAGTGCTCACTTTAGGTGGCTGTTTGTTTAACTAAGTGCTTCTTTCAGTTCTTACAACCCTCTCTTCACAAATCCTTATTGTTTTTCTAATTCCTAATTCTTAGTGTATTTCTAACCTGTACTTTATTTCTCAAAGAAATGGACTCTCAAATGTCCCCAGGGGATTTCGTATAATTCAGGGTTTGGGGCTTTTCTCCACTCTGTTTTCCTCCTCCCCAGGCCTCAAAACGTTTTCTTAGATTTCTGAAGAAGCAGATGGTAGCCCATGTGATAGCAGAGCTTTCTCTAGGGGACCCTGGGGAAGCCTGTGGGTGGGCGGAGCATTGCCGGGTGCCACAGGCTGTGCGCTTGGGGACCTGATGTTCATTACACCCCCTGTTGACAAAGGAAGGGCTCCACGGAGGCCTCTCATCCCCCAGGCCACAGTAGGCGGTGGGCAAGCCAGCCAGCTGCAGAGGACAGGAGAGAAGGTGGAGCCCGGCCCCCTTCTGGGAGCCGAACTGAGTGGACCAGGTGGCGTGGTGTGAGACCCCCGAGGGCTGACC
>PVKP010046794.1:0-15378 GCA_004027715.1 Plecturocebus donacophilus | reverse complement strand
TCTCAAAAAAAAAAAAAAAAAGGTCGACTCTGGCTGGGCGCGGTGGCTCATGCCTGTAATCCAAGCACTTTGGAGGCCAAGGCAGGTGGATCACCTGAGGTTGGGAGTTCAAGACCAGCCTTACCAACATGGTGAAACCGTGTCTTTAAAAAAAAAAAAAAAAAAAAAAAGTCAACTCCACAGTGGCTCACACCTGTAATCCCAGCACTTTGGGAGGCCGGGGTGGGTGGATCACTTGAGGTCAGGAGTTTGAGACCAGCCTGGCCAATATGGTGAAGCTCCATCTCTACTAAAAATACAGAAAAATTAGCCAGGTGTGATGGTGTGTACCTGTAGTCCCAGTTACTCGGGAGGCTGAGGCAGGACAATCACTTGAACCCGGGAGGTGGAGGTTGCAGTGAGCCAAGATCACGGCATTGCACTCCAACCCGGGGGACAGACTTATCGATGGCTCATCCACTGGGGGGAGGTGGTCAAGGAAAGGACAGATCGAGGCTGGCAGGGCGAGTTTGAGCCTGAGCGGCTGAGTCAATGGCATTAGCTTAGATGGGGAACTGATTGCAGAAGATTGGTTGCATCAGGGTGTGATCATGCCTATGATAGGGTGTGCTGTGTTCTGAGGGGCTGGGAAAGTAGGTGGCGGGGTCAGAGGGTTTCACAGAGGGCCCTCCTATCAGCTAAGGCTTAAAGATTGAGAGGGCTGGAGAGAGGAGGTGGACACCGAGTTTGAAGCAGTTGGAGCACTGCAGTTAAGGGAAAGGGCTCAGGCGTCAGATGAACCTGAATTCCATCCTGGCTCCTCGTACCTCCTTGGAACCTACCGTGAATCACTTTCTCCTGTGGGAGCCTCAGTTTTCTCAACGTGTAAAATAGGATGAAAAGTGCCCTTCCTCAATGTTAGAAATAAGATGCTTGTTCCTTGGTGTCACAAGGAAAAATGAGCATTCAGACAAAAAGTTTTCTCAGCAAGGTAATTTTACTTTCTGCTGAAAGGGCGCTGCTCATCAGCAATCTTGCCATGAGAGCACACTGAACAAAGAGCTGTGGGAATATTTATCCCTTACACATTGGGTCCTTACTGCTGTGTCCCATCTCCTCACAGTCTAAGCTAAACCCGATTGGGTAACAACTTAAAACTTTCCTAAATAGATAAAGGCAATAGAGAACAAAGGGGAAAGAGGAAGTTACTTGCTAGAGGACTTAGAAAAGTGATAACGTTTCCAAATAAGGAAAGGGCATATGCTGCAAGCTGGGACATGTCTGCGCATGTCCAGAAAAAATATCTTGGTTAAAGTACAAGGACATAGAATGTACTTATTCCCTTATATCTAACAGCTACGTAAGATAGGGCTTAAAGAGTTATTAACAAAAACAGACAAAAAAAACAAGGCTTTGTAGGAAGTTAATCTTTAAAAGAAACTTATTTCTAACATTTATTTATTCTTAAGAAGGGAAACTTTGAAGAGAAACTTTTTTCTTTCCATACTCAACCTCTGCCACCTATCACTTAAATAAAATGTAAATTATGACTGGGTGAAGTGGCTCACACCTGTAATCCCAGCACTTTGGAAGGCTGAGGTGGGCAGATCACTTGAGGTCAGGAGCTCAAGACCAGCATCGCCAACATGGTGAAACCCCATCTCCACTAAAAATACAAAATACAAAAATTAGCCAGGTGTGGTGGTACACGCCTGTAATCCCACCTACTTGGGTGGCTGAGTTACAAGAATTGCCTGAATCTGGAGGTGGAGGTTGCAGTGAGCAGAGATTGCACCACTGCACTCCAGCCTGGGCAACAGAGTGAGACTCCATCTCAAAATAAATAAATACATAAAAATAAATCAAATAAAATGTAAATTAAGTACTTGGCAGGGTGTACCATAAGAACTGAACGACTACTATTAACAAGCTCTCACACGATTGCTAACATTGTTTGGATCCCATCCTAAATAAATCCGATGAGCTCTGGGAATGAAAGCTTCTGGTTGAAAAGGCTGAGGGGTATATTACTTATCTCTTTCTACATGACAAATTACCCTGAAATGGAACAGCATAAACAGAAGCTTTTACATAGTGCTGCTTTGATAAACACGGAACCAAAACTGCTTGTGGTAATCCAGGCTCACCCCCACCCGCTCTGTGGTCAGCATACAGTGGCAACCACAAGAGGGTGGTCCGGGCAAGTCCATTCATGTATGAAGGGAGCTGGGTGAAGGCTTCCTATGCCTTGCCCCTCTCAGCCAGCCCCTAGATAATAGTGGTTTCGCAAGCTGTGGTCCCCGGATTATCTGCGTAAAGTCTAGCTGTGTATGAAGAGAGTTGGGTGAAGGCTTCTTATGCCTTGTCCCACTCAGCCAACCCCCTATATAACAGCGGTTTCTCAAATGGTGGTCCCCGGATTATCTGCATCCTAATTTTACCTTTTTTTTCTGAGATGAGATAGGGTCTTGCTCTGTCGCCGAGGTTGGAGTGCAGTGGCACAATCACAGCTCACTGCCGCCTCAAACTCCTGGGGTCCAACAGTCCTCTCCCACCTCAGCCTTCCAAGGAGCTGGGTGCTTGCCATCACACCCAGGTTATTTAAAATTTTTTAATTTTGTAGAGATAGGGTCTTGCTTTGTTGCCCAGGCTGGTCCGTAACTCCTAGGCTCAAGTGGTCCTCCTGCCTGGGTCTCCCAAAGTGTTGGGATTACAGGTGTGAGCCGCCGGGCCTGATGGCATCCTAATTATATGGGGTTCTATTTTCTTAAAAAAAAAATGCAGATTTCAAGGCTGGGCACCGTGGCTCAGGCCTGTAATCCCAGCAATTTGAAAGGCCAAGGTGGATGGATCACGAGGTCAAGAGATAAAGACCATCCTGGTCAACATGGTGAAACTCCGAGTCTACTAAAAATACAAAAATTAGCTAAGCATGGTGGCACGTTCCTATAGTCCCAGTTACTTGGGAGGCTGAGGCAGGAGAATTGCTTAAACCTGGGAGGCAGAGGTTGTGATGAGCTGAGATCTTGCCATTGCACTCCAGCCTGGGCAACAAGAGCAAAATTCCGTCTCAAAAAAAAAAAAAAAAAAAAAAAAAAAAAAAGCAAATTTTTGTGACCCACCACAGACTCAGAATTGGAACCATTGTGGGTTACAGCCTTGGAACCTGTTTTATTTAAAGAAGATTTTTAGAATAGTTTTAGATTTGTAGAAAACAGCAACAACAACAAAAAATCCCATATACCCCAGTTTCCCCTATGATTACATCTTATATTAGAATGGTACATTTATGACAATTAGTGAACCAATATGGCACAATATTATTAACTAAACACCACTCTTTATTTAGATTTCCTGAGCCTTTTTTTTTTTTGAGACAGAGTCTCACTCTGTCACCCAAGTTATAGTGCAAATTTTAGCTCACCGCAACCTCCACCTCCCAGGTTCAAGTGATTCTTCTGCCTCAGCCTCCCGAGCACCTGGGACTACAGGTGCCCGCCCCCACACCCGGCTAATTTTTGTATTTTTAGTACAGGGTTTCATCATTTGGCCAGGCTGGTCTTGAACTTCTGATCTCAGGTGATTTACCCGCCTTGGCCTCCAGAAGTGCTGGGATTACAGGTGTGAACCACGACTGGTTGGTTTTTTAACCTAATGCCCTTCTGTTCCAAGATCCCACCCAAGCTAAGGCATTATACATTTAGTAGTCACGTCTTCTTGGCTGTGACGGTTTCTCAGACTTTCCTTGTTTTGATGACTTGACAGTTGTGTTTACTTGTTTGAGACAGAGTCTCATTCTTGTTGCCCAGGCTGGAGTACAGTGAGGTGATCTCGCCTCACTGCAACGCCCACCTCCCAGATACAAACAATTCTCCTGCTTCAGCCACCCAAGTAGCTGGGATTACGTGCACACACCACCACACCCGGCTAAGCTTTGTGTATTTTCAGTAGAGACAGGGTTTCACCATGTTGGACAGGCTGATCTCAAACACCTGGCCTCCAGTGATCCTTCTGCCTTGGCCTCCCAAAGTGCTGGGATTACAGGCATGAGCCACCGCGCCCGGCCTATTTATTTATTTGAGACGAAGTCTCACTCTGTCGCCCACGTTAGAGCGCAGTGGCGCGATCTCGGCTCTCTGCAACCTCCGCCTCCACAGTTCAAGTGATTTTCCTGCCTCAGCCTCCCGAGTAGCTAGGATTACAAGCGTGCGCCACCACGCTGGGCTAATATTTGTATTTTAGTAGAGACAGGGTTTTGCCAAGTTGGCATGGTTCAAGTGATCCACCAGCCTCGGCCTCCCAAAGTGATGGGTTTACAGGCATGACCCACCGCGCCCGGCCCTCTTCATCTATTTTTTATGAAACCAGAGAGTTAAAGAACCTCTCAAGTTTTTGTTTCCAGTCTCTCAACTACTTCACTGGTCTCCCCGAAGCAGTTCCAGTATTGGCCGGGAGAGGGAGCAAGAAAAAGTAGACCTGTTTCCTTTTCCTCCAAACGCCTTTCCCAGTGAAGAAACCGGCGAAACGAACCGAGGGGGCGGGACTAAGCTCTGCGCAGAACTGTCAAATCCGGGCGTGGGCCCAGAGCTGTCACGTGAGTGTCCGCGGTCAGCTGACTGTGCCGGACTTCCGCGGCGGGAGGAGCTCAACGCGGGTCGAGAGCTGCTGCTGATTGGTGGAGGAGGATTTAGCGGCAGCACCGAGGGGCGGGGCCTTGGCGGTGCGAACTGCCATTGCCTTCCACAGGGTCACGTGAGAGGTGAGGTAGGGAGCGCTGGGAAGAGAATGGGGCACCGTTCGCGGGTGTGTGCGCATGCGTTGAGGTCTCGGGACGCCAATTGGGGGTTCTTGAGTCACGGGCGGCGTGCAGCAGGTCGGGGCGTGGCCGGCATAGCGGGCGCCGCGCTACGAGGCCGCTGGTTGGCCAGCGTGAGTCACGTGGTTCCGGGCTGCAGCGGCGCGCACCGGTGCGACGTCAACGCAGCCGGTCGAGTTTTTCCGATCTGTTTTCCGCGGCCCGGCCGCGGCTGAGTCCTCCCAGGGTCAGGGTTGGGCGTCTTGCTGAGTCCCTTTGTAGTCGCCATGGACAATTCCGGGAAGGAAGCGGAGGCAATGGCGCTGTTGGCCGAGGCGGAGCGCAAAGTGAAGAACTCGCAGTCCTTCTTCTCGGGCCTCTTTGGGTGAGAACCGGGCTGAGGGGTCGGCCGGGACCTAGGCTGAGAGGACGAAGGAGTCACTGCCGGAGGTGGCGGGTTAGGCACGCAGGGCTCGGGCCGAGGGAACGGAGAGGAACCTGGAATGAAGTGATATGGTCTGAGGCGGCAGAGGGGACACAGACTGAGGGCCAAGGGCTCGGACCGGGGCAACACTGTTTGAAGAGAGACGGTCTGACATGGCGGAAGGGACGTGGGCTGACGACACACGGGCCAAGGCGACACTGTCTTGAGGCGAGGAAGGGGACCCAGGCCGAAGACAGGCCAGCGGGCCGAGGGAGAGCCTGGACCGAGGGAATACGTCCTGAAGCCTTGGAGGGGACTGACCTGGGGGGACGGAGGGAATCCGGGAGAGCAACCAGGTCCGGAGGCCTTTCGGAGCTCTAGGGGCATCTGTCTGAAGGCTCTCAGGCGGCGTGATGGGTCCTGGGACTGAGAATGCCCTGCCCGAGGGGCTGACCTTTCCAGTCCCCGGGGCAGTGGATTTGCGGGGGACCCTGGGCAGTGAGGGTGATGGCTGAAGGAGGCTGACACCAGGCGGAGGGGCTCGGGAATTTGGTGATCCTAGGAGTGGTGAAACGCGTCTGAAGTGTTTGTGTGGAGGGGGGTTGCCTAGGGTGAGTCCAGCCCTGGTCAGCAGTGACTAAAGACAGCTGAGCTGGGGAACCGGGATGATGGAGTCAAGAGTGAGGAGGTCCCAGCACTTTGGGAGGCCGAGGTTGGCAAATCACTGAGGTCAGGAGTTGGAGACCAGCCTGGCCAACGTGGTGAAACCCCGTCTCTACTAAAAATACAAAAATTAGCTGGGCCTGGTGGCGGGTGCCTGTAATTCCAGCTACTCGGGAGGCTGACGCAGGAGAATCACTTGAACCCAGACGGCAGTGGTTGCAGTGAACAGAAATCGCTCCATTGCACTGCAGCCTGCGCACAGAACAAGACTGACTCCATCTGAAAGAAAAACAGACTGAGGAGGTCTGGGTTGAGGCTGGAGACTCCTGGGTGGGGGAACACACGGTGGTGGCTTGACCAAGGAGATGGAGGGGTAACAGGGCAAGACAGAGGGACCGAAGGAACCAAAACGGGGGTTCAGAGGCCTGCTGCGTGATGCTCGAGTAATGATGATGATGATGACAGGGACATGGTGAGAAGACGGATGGAAAGAGACTTGGCAGACAGAACTAATGCAGATGGCATGGCATAAAACTCACATTAGCTCCTAAAAGCTACACAGCCATCCTCTGAGAAATTCTAGTGGCTTAGGAGTGTCAAGAGCCCAGGTTTGAAATGTGGCTCTGCCACTTACTTCATGACCTTGGGTGAAATGTTTAGTCTCCCCGTTAAAGGAGATCACGAACCAAACCTACCTCCGATTTACTGTATTAGGATTGAGCCTGGCATGGAGTTAACGTCTCTGAACGTGTTAGCTGTTGTTAACGTGACTTTCCAGAAGGAACAGGTTTGGACCGTGCAGAGGGACGAGGGAGTTCAAAGTGAGTGTGAGAGGAGAGGTCTGGGAGGGGTCAGAAGAGGGAGAGACTGAGAAACATGAGTGTGCTAAGAGGAGCTGAAAGAAAACACAGAAGGGATCCGCAAGGACTTCATAGGTGGAGAGGAGCATGAGGCTCTGGGCAGAGGATGTAGAAGGGAGCTGGGGAGAGTTTGGCAGGGGGTGGGGAGTGGGGAGTGAGATCTGTGTTGATGGGGGTCCTGAAAGGGTCAAGGGGAGGCTGCGGGAACTGAGAGAAGGCTTGGGAAAGGACTAGTGGGCTTGTAGAGAGAATGGTGTGTGGTAGCCACTCAGAAGCAGAGCCTGTGGAAGGTGGTAGGACTGGGAGCATCTGCAGAAGGCTGTAGAAGGGAGTTTGGGAGGAAGGCCTGGGGATCAGAAGAGACTGTGGTAGAAGCCTGGCAGAGGCTGGTAAGATACGAAGAGGAGGGATCTTTCCAAGAGAGGAAAGAACAGGAAAAGGCTCTGGGCCTCGCCCCTTGTTTGAGTTTGGATAATGTTTAGCAAAAATCTTGAAGAACTTGACCGGGAATTGCCTGGTGTGAGGAAACATCCTCATATTGATGAGGTGAGAAATGTTTTCTTGTAGAGGCTGAGAGGAGTGGGGTGCGTGTGTGTGTTTTCTTTACAAGGAGAGAAGTTCAAGTGCTGTGTTTGTGGGTGGGACCACGAGCTGGGTTTTTGGTGACGGTTTTCCTGGGTGGCTCTGAGTGTCTGTTCCCTTTGGCCCAGAGATTAGTAGGTACTGGACTGTGTGCTTGGGGGGAGCAGGTAAGTTAGCCCCAGGGCACTTGCTACCTGGTTGGGAAGGCAAGATGAACACCAAACACTAGTAAAGCAGAATTACTGACTGTAAGGAAGGCCTTGATTATGTCATTCGTGCAAATGGCTGAGCTGAGAGGAAGCAGTGTGAACTTCAGGGAGGCTTTTGGTGAGGAGTGAGCTAGGCCCCAAGAAACGCCCAGGACTTGCTAAGGGGCCAGGGAGGGTGCTCTAGGCAGCAGGGATGGTGCAGACGAGGTCTAGCGTGAGGGAAGGTTCTGCCAGGAAAGACAGGGAACCGAGATCCAGAGGGACCAGAAATGGCTTCCTGGGGGAGAGGGCCCAATCCTGGGGGCATGAACAGGAGTTCTGGGGTGCTGTCTGGTGTGGAGGGAGTGTGACTGAGCATGCCTGAGGAAGACAGAACACGAGTTCCATGTTAGACTGTAAAGGTGGAAGCGGCAGATGAGGCCAGACAAGGAAGGCTTCGTGAGCACGGGCTGGGCCTGGAGGAGTCACTGCAGAGCCCTGAGGAGGCTAAGGAAGGCCTGTCCTGGAGGGTTCCCGTTTGCCTTCTAGAAAGGACTGCAGCAGCTGGTGTGGGGGAGAGTGACAGCAGGAGGTTGTTGCACTGCCAATAATGCTAGCAGATGCTGGTTATTAAGTGCTCTCTCTGACTCAGGCCCAGGCCTGGGCCAGGCTCTGCCTACTGATGGATCGGATAGATTTAGTCCCCACAAAATCCCCGTGAAGGTAGAGAAATCCAGGGGCATAAGAGAAGTGACTTTATTTGCCCTGCCCCACAGTAAGTGGGAGAGGCAGCTTTCAAACCCAGTTCTGTGTGATTCCAGAGCCTTCTCACTTAGCCCCTTTGCTGTGCTACCACAGTAGTTTCTCCTGAAGGTTCGTGACCATCTCTGGGCACTACATTCAGGAAGGATGTTGGCAGACTAGGTGTGTTGGAGAGCCGCCACCCTCTAAGTGTTCTTCCATGGCAGCTTGCTCCAAATATTTGAAAGAAAGAGCAGTTGTTCATCTCAGTTCCTTCCAGCTCCAAGCAGAGCTGAGCTGGTGCAGTGGGGCTGTGAGTGAGGTGAGGATAGAGGGCAGGGAGGATGGGAGGCTGGCCTGACTAGAGCTTGTGTGCCTGGGAACGGGGAGCACAGCTAGAGGCCAGCTGGGGCAGACCTGCTGGCCAGGTGGGATTCACTTATGCACCTCCTCCTCTCTGATCTGAGCTTGCTTGTGTTCAACATTTCATAACCCACCTTTATTCAAGGTCCTTGGTAGCTGCCAGGACTGGAGAAGGGAGTGTTGGGGTTCAGATTGCTCTTGGTGCCTCTCTTTTCCCTTTTGGGAACCCCAGCAATGACAGCACCCCACGTTGAGGGGCCTCTGGTGCTGTCAAAGGGCAAGTCCGATAGCCTCACCTGGGCCACAAGGCAGTGGGCGTCAGTCAGTGCTGTCGCCTGCCTCGGTGCTCAGACGCTGCCCTTGCTCTTCATTATTTCCGGGCTGCCAGACGCTAGGGGGCTTTGACGCACCAGCAGCTACTGAGGGCGACGGCACCAGGCAATTAGGAGAAGCCCGAAGCCATTCCTGTTCCTCCCCTTGGTGATGGGGGAGCCGCTCAAACTTCTGCTCTGGAAGCAAAAAGACGGAGACTTCCTAACTCCAGCATGGTGAGCCAGCGGCAGAGGGAGACACGGAGTCCAGGTGCCCCAGTTCCTCTCCCTGCTGCGTGTCTCCTGGTGAATCCAGAGAGCCTGCTGTGCCCTTTGGGGATCGTGCAGGTTCTGAATGGCAGCTCTGTTCCCGGGTGCTCTTCCTCATCCCTGATATCTTCTGGCCACCTCCACTGGCCCCAAAACAACCAAAATGAGAACTTCTTTCCTCTTGGATACACACGTGTAGAGGGAGTTTCTTAATCTGTGAAGTGAAGAGCATAGTCATCTCTGTTTCCTCAGGTGGTTCTAGGAATAAATGAGACGCTGTGTGGGAAGTAGTAAGGCACGGTGCCTGGCTCCGCTAATGCTCACTAATGGCTCACAGTCGTCCTTACTATTAGCTGTTGTCATAGGAAGTTGAGCTGGAAGCGCTGGAGAAGTAGGTGGCAGGGTGTTCTGTGTAGAAACTGCATTCCTAAGGTCAGATCTTGACAAAGCAATTCCTGTTTCAACTGCCAGCTTGCCTGTACAGGGCCTGCCCAGGGTCTTGACGGAGACTGGTGCGAGCATGAGCTTCCAGATTTCCCTCCAGACCACCTTCCTCTGCAGAGCATGCAGAAATGCCGGCGCCATTTCCAGTGGCACCCTGGTGAATCACAGTGCCCTGCCAGCTGCCAAGATCCACAACTGAAAACCTGGCATCTCTTGCCCATTCTCAGAGTGGAGTCTTTCCTGAGGGCACACAAGGTTCCTGGGGAATCCAAGAGTCCCTGGCTTTCCTGATGGATGGGACTTTGCTGCCTGGCCGTGCAAACATTTCCATCTCCTCTTTGGGAAGGGGCTACTGAGAGACAAGGGTCTTTGAGAACACCTTTTAAGAAAAAGGAAGCACATTAGCCCTTAGGCTGTGGTGAAGTGTAATCCCATTGGCATATAGGAGGGCATCCATATAAGAAAATAAGAAACACAGGGCTCCTGCCAAGCCATGAGGCCAGTGACGTCCTGGCTCTGAGCCTGTCATCTCGAAGGGCCGTGGGCCTGTGTGCGCTGTGAGCATCGTGGAGTAAGAGGTGGAGCAGTGGGAGGCCAGGACGCCAGAAGCCGAAGGAGGAGCAGCACTTAGCTAATCTGGAGGTGGAGATAAAGCCCATGCTGCGATTCTGAAGTAGGGACGCGTGCCTGGATTTCGGCCCTCTGTGGGGCCTGATGAGAGGGATGCTCTCATTTACTGAGCGCCCACAGTGTGGCTGGGTCTCCGCTGGGCACGCTGTGGGGTGCTACCTTCGAGATTGCTCATGCTTCAGCAGTGGAGGTGTGGAGTCTTCTCCCTAGTTACAGTTGAGGAAATGCAGGCTGGCACGCGATGAGCTGGCATTGAGGCCAGGCCTGTCTGACTACTGTCAGCATTTGTTTTGTTTAATTTTTACCACCACAAGCAACTCCAGAATTCCCATTCCTGGGTGGCAGGCACCCCTTTGAGCGTATTTCTGTTCCATTGTATAACAACCATTTGAGCACCTTTTCCTTTCTGCACTTTGTGCCAAGTATTGAGTGTACGTCATTGCCAATCCTCACAAAGACTCCTCCCAGCTCAGGTTCATTATCTCCATTTTATTTCATTTTTCATTTTTGAGAGACAGGATCCAGCTCTGTTGCCCAAGCTGGATGGAGTGCAGTGGCACCCTCCTGGGCTCAAGTGATCCTCCCACCTCAGCCTCCCAAGTAGCTGGGACTGTAGGCATATGCCACCATGCCTGGCTAATTTTTAGTAGGGTTGGGGTCTCTCTCCGTTGCCCAGGCTGGTCTCAAACTCTTGGGATAAAGTAACTCTCCTGCTTCGTCCTCCCAAAGCTCTGGAATTAAAGGTGTGAGCCACTGTGGCGGCCATGCTTCCATTTTATAGATAAAAGAGTGGAATCTCAGCACTTTGAGAGGCCGAGGCAGGTGGACTGCTTGAGCCCAGGAGTTTGAGACCAGCCTAGGCAACACAGGAAGACTCCATCTCTTAAAAAAAAAAGAAAAGCCTCAGGGATTACTAGCCCCAGGTCAGACACTGGGCAAAGTACCTGAAACGGACTTCAGCCCAGGTGTCTCCACCCCAGAGTCATTCTCTTTCTACCCCTTGTTCTTGCCCAGACAGACATGTCACAAGAGGGTCCTGTGGCGATTTCAGAGCTGGGCAGTTAGGCTGCAACACTTTATTCTTTCACCATTGTTAACCAGGCCCTGTGTCAGCACTGTGGGGAGATGGGAACGCAGAACCCACCCAGGCCCTGCCCTGCAGGAACTCATACCCTGCTCCATCAGGCAAGGCCCACTGCAGAGCAGCGGGAGGCAGCAGGTGGTTTAGCGCTTCTACGCGATGCTGTTGACGGTGCCTTCAGGATGCCAAGCTTCTGGCGACTCCAATGCGGTCGGTGGACTAGCAGGGCTGGTGGCCTCTGGCTCCTTGTGCCAGGGTAGACCCTGTACCATGGGCAGCCTTAACTTCTTCTGATGTTCCTTCTGCCTTTTGGCATGTTACCAGCAGGCTGGGTAGGGAGCTGGCCTCATTCATCCTCCTGTGCCGAGAGGATGCTCCACGCAGCTCCAGCAGAGAGCAGCCTCTGCTTGTGATATGAGGGAAGCCCGGGCAGCACAGACTCTGGCTCATTTAATCTAGAGGAGGGTAGGGGCAGCAGGGACCTTGTTCTCTCTCTTCGTCTTCCTGAGGACTCTTGGGCCTGGGGAAGGAAGCCTTCCTGATCACTGAGTGAGAGGCAAGGGCAGGACTGGATCCCCAGGGCCCCAGTCCTCTTTCTCAGCCAGCTAGGCTTGGGCAAGCCCTCCACCCTCTCTGAGCCCCAGCTTCCTCCCCTGTAAAGCAGGGGCAGCACCCAAAGGGTTCTTGTGAGGAGCTGCCGGGATCTTCCTGGCACAGTGCCCACGAGGCCGGGAGCCCTGTGCACCAGCTGTGATGAAGGCATGTGGTCTTGAGAGCTGTGCTGAAGGCGGGCTCACAGGGAAGACACAGACCTGTACCTGGCCCTAGGGCCCCGTCCCAAGTGAGGATGCTGGCGGGAGACTCGGGGCAGTGGGCCTTAAGGCTGAGTAGGAATCTGTAGGCCTTTGGCTGTGCCTACCATTGAGGCAAAAGGGATAGAATGAGTCCAGGACCTGAAATGGGGCCTGATTTTGTTCACCCTGCCTGGTGAGGTCCTTCGGGAGCTGCAGGTGGTGGGTCAGGGCATGGCGCTTTTCTGGCAGCCAAGGAGTGCCTGGTGGATGGAGGAAGGAAGGACGGGGGCTGAGACTCTGCCCTGCAGAACCCCCTGGCCCAGGTCCCACCGGGTGTCTGTGCATTCCTGGCAGCGCCGAGCCTTCCATATGGCAGTCGCTGAGGTTGGTGGCTGTGCTTGGGAGACCTGAGACTGCTTCCTCCGCCTTGGAGGGGGAGAGAGCAAAGCCGAGCGAGTAATTATAGACAGCCCTGCACCAGGCAGCCCAAACCAGTTCCCTCTATTCCCAGAGCGGCTCAGAGCTGTGGGATGGGAGAACTAAAGCAGAGGCAGCTTGGGGGAGGTCAGTGGGGGAGGGACAGTCAGCTGTCACATGCGCTGCCGCCCAGGCCCTCAGGAGAGGAGGCCCCGCTAGTTTTTCCTTTCATGTACTGCTGTTATCTCCTGGCGCATAATAAATGCTCGGATACCTGTTCCCCAGATGAATATATGTGTATGTGAATGGCTTCATCAGGATCTTCCACTGGAACCTAGGCATGTCACTTTCCCCCTTGGGGACTTCACTCCCATTTTTCTAAAAGAAGAGGATGGGACTCTGGAGATCTCCCATCATCCCCTGGCCATGGCAATGGGCAAGACCACAGTGTGCAGGGGAAGGAGGGGCTGGCCTGGGGCCTGAGCAGATGCTAATCCCTCTGGCCTTTCCACCCCACGGTTAGAATCAGTGACCCTGTGCAGGGTTGGCCGTGCTTAGCCTGGGATCATAGAGTTTCAGCCCGGGCAGCCAGCTGGAAGGCTTTGTGTCCGTCCTATGTCTGCTCTGTCCCGCTGAGCTGAAATAAACCCGGCTGGGGCTGACTCTGCTCATTGTTGATCGCCCGCTGTGGGCCGCTCAGTGGCATGGGTCATTTCTTCTACAGGGTCTGAGCTTTTTCAGAGTGCATGGAGCTGTATGGGACTTAGTCACACTGACAAAGGGAAGGCTGAGCTGGGGGACCTGTGGGGTGGGTAGACCTGTGATTAAGGTCTGTGAGCATGTCCCTTTAAGAGAACATTCCAGGCCGGGCGTGGTGGCTCATGCCTGTAATCTCAGCACTTTGGGAGGCCAAGGCGGGTGGATCACCTGAGGTCAGGAGTTCAAGACCAGCCTGACCAACATGGTGAAACCCTGTCTTGGAAAAAAAAAAAAAGAGAGAACATTCCAGAGAGGTCCTCCTGAAAGTTTTTTGCAGCCAAGACCCACAGGACCCTTCAGCATTCTCTGCTAGATAGAAGCTTTTGAAAGTTTCTTACATCTCCAGGGCCAGGAATGGGTTCTAAAGAAGTCACTCCAGGCTGGGCGCAGTGGCTCATGTCTGTGATCCCAGCCTTTGAGAGGCCACAGTGGGTGGATCACTGGAGGTCAGGAGCAAGAGACCAGCCTGGCCAACATGGTGAAACCCCATCTCTACTAGTAATACAAAAATTAGCCAGGCAAGGTGGCAAATGCCATTAATCCCAGCTACTCGGGAGGCTGAGGCAGGAGAATCCCTTGAACCTGGGAGGCGGAGGTTTCAGGGAACCTAGATCGTGCCATTGCACTCCAGCCTAGGCAACAAGAGTGAAACTCCATCTACAAAAAAAAAAGGGAGTCACTCCAAACTTCTGGCTAGGGTGAGGTGGATGGGGGGAGAAGACAGGGTACAGCAGGGTGAGTTCAGGAAGAACACATTGCTCAGGGCACTTCCCGGGGACAGCAGAGGGTGAGCGACAGCACAGCCCTGGAAGGCACAGCTTAGGCCAGAACCTTACCTGGTGTGATGTGGATTCCGGAGTCCCCATCCCTGTCCCAGCCAGCCCGCCCGCCTGCCCCGGGGGCATTTGCTTGCTGACAATGCCAGGCCTGTCCACTGGTCACTGGTGGCTGCTTTCCAGGGGGTCAGTCTCAGTCAGTTTTTCCTTCTCAAATTCACCTGATCAGCTGAATTACCAGGGTCCCCCAAACCCCAATTGTTAAAAATCTCAATTGCAGGCCCCACCCACACCTACTGAACAAATCCCAGAGAGTGTGACTGTGGGGCTCTAGTCTGATAAAATGAGCACTTCGTGTGGTTCAAAGGGATGGGCAGGTTGGAGACACTGAACTCGCAGTGCAGAGGGAAGGAATGCTCACATCCCAGCTCCCAAAATTACCTTTGTGCCCCTCCACAGCTGTGGTTGGTGTGGACAAGTTTCCAGGTATAATGTTGGGCCAGTTGACACGGGATGTGGGACGGATGGTGAGGACGATTTGTGTAGCTTTTCACTGGAAGTTGCCCACCCCTCCCTTTTCCCTAAAATATAGGCTAAGCACTAGTTATATGAGGGAAGGGAGACTCTGAAATCCATTTGGTGGGACTCTTGAGTGTGTGGATTTTACTCTACTGATCATGTGGATGATGGGAGTTGGAGCAGTTACAGAGACCACAGACCTTGTGGGCTAAGCCTGGTTGTATTGTTAAGGGCAGAAGGAGGCAGTGGGACTTAGGGGTTTGAGGTACTAAGGAGGTCCCCCAAGTCAGGAGGAGGTTCATTACGTACATGTGGAGGTCGAGAAGCCAAAATGAAGCTGCCTAAACAGGGTGTCGTTTATGTTTTTAAATTCCTGTCTAGCTCCAGTACATCCCTACTGTTGGACAGTAAGTTTCTGGGGGGCTTTGCTGTTTTAAATAATGCTATGCTGAACATGCTTGTAACTTTTCTGATTAGTTTTTTAGGATAGACTGCTAGAAATGTAATTCACTGCTGGACCACAGGGGCCAAATATAAATCCTAATATTTAAAAATATATGTGTGTGTGTGTATTTTTTAATTGATAAAATATGCAAACGGAGAAAAAAAATGCAGTACAAACTCGGGATGCCCAGTGAATAAGGCTGCCTCCCACAGCTGACCCTCCTTCTCCAGGCTCCACCTTAAAGAAAAATGCTGTTACTAGGTTTTTATGTATTTGCCCAGAAATATCCTATGTTTATATAAACATGTATGTTTCTATTTTTCTCACCCTCTATTTT
>PVKP010046793.1:0-15379 GCA_004027715.1 Plecturocebus donacophilus | reverse complement strand
CCGGCCGAAACAGCCGAGCCGGCCAAACAGCCGCGCCAGCCGAAACTGCCGCACTGGCGACCCGTGGGGCTGCTCTGCCTGGGGATCTCCTGGTCTGGGGGTAATAAAAATCCGTCTGGAAATGCGGCGTCCACTCACCCTCTGCACCCTCACTGGGAGCTGCAGTCCTGAGCTGCTCCTATGCGGCCATCTTGGATCAACTCCAGAATATGCTTTGTTAAAGACTTGCAATAAGGCTAGTTTAAATGGAATATTGATGTAAATTGAATTCAAATATTTATACAGAGAAATGACAAGTGCAGTTGAAGGAGTAGAAAGGGACTGGATGGTGAAGGGCCCTGTCTTCTCTGTGCTAAGGAGTTTGGATCACTGCATAGGTTACAGAAATTTAATTGAAGTGACATGATCAAATTATAATTTAGAAGTCCAGTCTGATATTTATGAGGAATATGCCTTATGGCAGAGTGCAGTTAGGTGACTACTGTCATCATTCAGTAAGAAATAAACTAAGTTGGGCACAGGAAGATTGGAGATCAGGGAATTTGAGAGAAAGAGGTAGAAGGTAGCTTAGTTTTTGCTTGAATAACAGGGAAGTTAGGAAAAAAAGTATTAAGTTCCTTTTTGATAGCGTTATAGACCAGTGGTTAAGAACTCAGCCTCTGTATGTAGTTTCTCTGGGCTCACAGCCTACCTCTTTCCTTGTATGTGACCTTGAGTAAGTTTCCTAGCTTTTTTGCACCTCAGTTTTCTCAGTTGTAAAATGAATATAAGAACACAAGAATCCCCTTGAAGTTGTGAGACTTAAATGAGGTGATGAAAATAAAGCATTTAGCATAGTGTCTGGCACATATTAAGTGCATGTTATATGTTATCTAAAATAATTAATGGCACTATAATGACACAATAACATTAGCATGATTTCTTAGGTTTGCAGTGGGAATATCCCCATCCCATAAGAACAGCTGACTGCCTACCATCAGAGTGGTATGGGACAGGAATTGGTTGGTGAGGAGTTTGCTAGAATGAGGAGTGTACTTGAGGCAGTCAGAAACTATGAATTTTATGAGAATGATCCAGCCAGAATTCTTAGATAAAATTGAGATTCAAATACCAGGGGGAAACAAATAAGAGTTGAAGCATAGTAACATTTTTTGGAAAAGGAGTGGTATTTAATAGTTTCACAGAAGGCAAGAGGAGTGCAAGAAGGAAATTTTAAGCAGAAGAAGCAGAAAAAGGAATGGTTCAAAGGCTTGAAATAACTAGTTTTATTCAGGAAATTGGAGCCTGGAATGGTAGAATTTACCTAAAGAAATAAGAATTAGAGTTGAGTGTCTATGTCCCTCTCGTTTTTTCTTTAACAGGATTTTGCATGCCAGTTGAAGGTGATGGATTATTCCATTAACTGACCCACCTAAGTACCAGCCCAGATAATAATAGATGGCTTGTCTTCTTTCTACCTGCCTCTGACTTTTCCTACATTGATTTCTGTTGATCTTGATTGTCTCTATTCCATTTGGATTTGGGAGCCTAGTTCAAGACCATGTGTTTTGGTAATTCTCAACTGGCAACCCCACTTGACATTGTCTCTGATAATTTCTGTTTCAGCTTTACGTATAATGACAGGCAGTTCCACACTTAACCAGGCTACTAGTAGAGTAAGCTTGTAACATATTTGCTGTGCACTGTTCTCCCACCTCTGGGAAAGATTTTAGGAACTTGTTCAAAGAGGTACTTGTATTATCAACTAAAGAACAAAGAATTCATTCTCGCAGTGAGGTGTTAGTGAGACTCACTGGGAGAGTGGTGATGGACTCATTTTTTTTCTTTTCATTCTCTTAACAGTGTTTTTCACTGAGCAAACATTTTTAATTTTGATGAAGTTTAATTCATCAATTTGTTCTTTTATGAATTGTGCTATTGGTGTCATATAAGAAATCATGCTTAACCCAAGACTGTAAAGATTTCTTCTGTGTTTTCTTCTAGGAGTTTTATAGTTTTTAGGTTTTACATTTAGATCTATGGTTCATAGAGTTAAATTTTATACAAGGTATGAGGTAAGGATCCAGGTCATTTTTTTGCATTGGATCTCCAATTGGAAAAACTACCCTTTTTCCATTGAATTACCTTTGTTTCCTTGTATTTGTTTGTATATGTATGGATCTATTTATGAACTGTATTCTTTTACACTGATTTATTTGTCTGTCTGGACACAAATACCCCACTGCTTTAATTATTTCAGATTTATAATAAGTTTTAAAATAAAATTGATTCTTATTTACATCATTGATGTATCTCTTTAAATTTTCTCAGCTATACTTTGTAGTTTTTAATATTTAGGTTCGGCACATCTTTTGTCAGACTTATGCCTATGGATTGAAGTTTTTGATACTACTGTAAATGGTATTATTCTTTTTTTTTAATTTTTATTTTACTTTATACTATAGCCAGCATTTCTCCCCACGTTATCCCTCCCCCCACACCCTCCCCAACCCCCACTGTCCCTCCCCTTCCCCTCCCCCAACTGCCCCCAGGGTGTGATGCTCCTCTCCCTGAGTCCGCGTGTTCTCATTGTTCAACACCCACCTATGAGAGAGAACATGTGGTGTTTGGTTTTCTGTTCTTGTGTCAGTTTGCTGAGAGTGATGGCTTTCAGATTCATTCAAGTCCCTACAAAGGACACGAACTCATCGTTTTTTATGGCTGCTTAGTATTCCATGGTGTATATGTAAGATATTTTCTTTCTGCAGTCTATCATTGATGGGCATTTGGGTTGGTTCCAGGTCTTTGCTATTGTACACAAGGCTGCAATGAACATATGTGTGAATGTGTCTTTATACTAGAATGATTTATAGTCCTTTGGGTATATACCCAGTAATGGGATTGCGGGGTCAAATGGAATTTCTAGTTCTAGATCCTTGAGAAATTGCCACACTGTCTTCCACAATGGTTGAACTAATTTACACTCCCACCAACTGTGTAGGAATGTTCCTATTTCTCCAAATCCTCTCCAGCATCTGTTGCCTCCAGATTTTTTAATGATCACCATTCTGACTGGTGTGAGATGGTATCTCAATGTGGTTTTGATTTGCATTTCTCTAATGACCAGTGATGATGAGAGTTTTTTCATATGTTTGTTGGCCTAATATATGTCTTCTGTTGAAAAGTGTCTGTTCATATCCTTTGCCCACTTTTGAATGGGTTTGTTTGTTTTTTCCTTGTATATCTGTTTTAGTTCTTTGTAGATTCTGGATATTAGCCCTTTGTCAGATGGGTAGATTGTGAAAATTTTTTCCCATTCTGTTGGTTGCCAGTTTGCTCTAATGATGGTTTCTTTTGCTGTACAGAAGCTCTGAATTTTAATTAGATCCCATTTGTGTATCTTGGCTTTTGTGTCATTGCTTTTGGTGTTTTAGTCATGAAGTCCTTGCCTATGCCTATGTCCTGGATGGTTTGCCTACGTTTTCTTCTAAGGTTTTTATGGTGTTAGGTTTTATGTTTAAATCTTTAATCCATCTGGAGTTAATTTTAGTGTAAGGTGACAGGAAGGGTCCAGTTTCTGCTTTCTGCACATGGCTAGCCAGTTTTCCCAACACCATTTATTAAACATGGGGTCCTTTCCCCATTGCTTTTTGTCAGATTTGTCCAAGATCAGATGGTTGTAGATGTGTGGTGTTGCTTCTGGGGTCCTGTCCTGTTCCATTGGTCTTTGTCTCTGTTTTGGTACTGGTACCATGCTGTTTTGATTACTGTAGCCTTGTAGTATAGTTTGAAGTCTGGCAGTGTGATGCCTCCAGCTTTGTTCTTTTTGCTTAGGATTGTCTTGGCTTTGCAGACTCTCTTGTGATTCCATATGAAATTTAAAGTGGTTTTTTCCAGTTCTGTGAGGAAGGTCATTGGTAGTTTGATGGGGATAGTGTTGAATCTATAGATTACTTTGGGCAGTATGGCCATTTTCATATTAATTCTTCCTAACCATGAGCATGGAATGTTTTTCCATCTGTTTGTGTCCTATCTTATTTCCTTGAGCAGTGGTTTGTAGTTCTCCTTGAAGAGGTCTTTTACATCCTTTGTTAGTTGTATTCCTAGGTATTTTATTCTCTTTGTAGCAATCATAAATGGGAGTTCACTCATGATTTGTTAGTCTGTTACTGGTGTATAGAAATGCTTGGGATTTCTGCACATTGATTTTGTATCCTTAGACTTTGCTGTAGTTGCTTAACAGTTTGAGAAGATTTTGGGCTGAGATGATGGGGTCTTCTAGATATACAATCATGTCGTCTGCAAATAGAAACAGTTTGACTTCCTCCTTTCCTATTTGAATACCCTTTATTTATTTTTCTTACATGATTGCTCTGGCTAGAGCTTCCAATAGTATATTGAATATGAGTGGTGAGAGAGGGCATACTTGTCTAGTGCTTGATTTTAAAGGGAATTCTTCCAGCTTTTGCCCATTCAGTATGATATTGGCTGTAGGTTTGTCATTAATGGCTTTTATCATTTTATGATACATTCCGTCGATACCTAGGTTATTGAGAGATTTTAGCAGGAAGGGCTGTTGAATTTTGTCGAAGGCCTTCTCTGCATCTATTGAGATAATCGTGGTTTTTGGTCTTTGGTTCCGTTTATGTGATGGATTACGTTTATGGATTTGCATATGTTGAACCAGCTCTTCATCCCCAGGATGAAGCTTACTTGGTCATGGTGGATAAGCTTTTTGATGTGCTGTTGCAATTGGTTTGCCAGTATTTTATTGAAGATTTTTGCATCGATGTTCATCATGGATATTGGCCTAAAGTTTTCTTTTTTAGTTGAGTCTCTGCCTGGTTTTGGTATCAGGATGATGTTGGTCTCATAAAATGAGTTAGGGAGGATTTCCTCCTTTTGTATTGTTTGATACAGTTTTAGAAGAAATAGAACCAGCTCCTCTTTGTGTGTCTGGTAGAATTTGACTGTGAACCTGTCTGGACCTGGACTTTTTTTGGTTGGTAGGCTGATTGCTGCCTCTACTTCAGCCCTTGTATTGGTCTATTCAGGATTTCAGCTTCCTCCTGGTTTAGTCTTGGCAGAGTTTAGTCACTAATTTATCCATTTCTGCCTGGTTTACAGGTTTATGTGCATAGAGCTTTTTGTAGTAATCTGTAATGGTAGTTTATATTTCTGTGGGATCAGTGGTGATATCCCCTTTATCATTTTTTATTGCATCTATTTGATTCTTCTGCCTTTTCTTTTTTATTAGTCTGGCTATCGGTCTGTCTATTTTGTTCATCTTTTCAAAAAGCCAGCTCCTGGATTTATTGATTTTTTGTGTCTCTATCTCCTTCAGTTCTGCTCTGATCTTAGTTATTTCTTGTCTTCTGCTAGCTTTTGAGTTTCTTTGATCTTCCTCCTCTAGCTCTTTCAATATTGATGATAGGGTGTCAGTTTTAGATCTTTCCTTGTTTCTCATGTGGGCATTTATTGCTATAAATTTCCCTCTTGACACTGCTTTAAATGTGTCTCAGAGATTCTGGTAAGTTGTGTCTTCATTCTGATTGGTTTCAAAGAACATCTTTATTTCTGACTTAATTTCATTGTTTGAGTATGTTTCTTAATCCTGAGTTCTAGTCTGATTGTGCTGTGGTCTGATAGACTGTTTGTTATGATTTCCGTTCTTTTGCATTTGCTGAGGAGTGATTTGCTTCCAGTGATGTGGTCAATTTTAGAGTACGTGCAATGTGGGGCTGAGAAAAATGTATATTCTGTGGATTTGGGGTGGAGTGTTCTGTATATGTCTCTTAGGTCTGCTTGGTCCAGCTCTGGATTCAAGTCCTGGATATCCTTGTTAGTTTTCTGTCTTGTTGATCTGTCTAATATTGACAGTGGAGTGTTAAAGTTTCCCACTATTATTGTTTGGGAGTCTAAATCTTGTTTTAAGTCGTTAAGAACTTGCTTTATATATCTGGGTGCTCCTGTGTTGGGTGCATATATATTTAGGTTAGTTAGCTCTTCTTGTTGGATTGATCCTTTTACCATTATGTAGTGTCCTTCTTTGTCTTTTTTTATCTTTGTTGGTTTGCAGTCCATTTTATCAGAGATTTGGATTGCAACCCCTGCTTTTTTTTTGTTCTCTGTTTGCTTGGTAAATCTTCTTCCATCCTTTTATTTTGAGTCTATGAGATGGGTTTCCTGAATACAGCACACCGATGAGTGTTGTCTTTTTATCCAGTTTGCCAGTTTGTGTCTTTTGATTGGGGTGTTTCGGCCATTTACATTCAGTGTTAATATTGTTATGTGTAAATTTGATCCTGCCATTTTGTTACTGCCTGGTTTTCTTTCCCATTAGTTGACTTATTTTCTTCATTGCATTTTTGGTCTTTGTCAGCTGGCTTGTTTTTACAGTGGCTGGTACTTATTCCTTTCAGTGCTTAGTGTTTCTTTCAGAAGCTCTCGTAGGGCAGGTCTGGTGCTGACGATATCTCTCAGCAATTGCTTGTCCATAAAGGATTTTATTTCTCCTTCACTTACGAAGCTTAGTTTGGCTGGATATGAAATTCTGGGTTGAAAGTTCTTTTCTTTAAGGATGTTGAATATTGGCCCCCACTCTCTTCTTGCTTGTAGGATTTCTGCTGAGAGATCTGTGAGTCTGATTGGCTTCCCTCTGTGGGTGACCTGTCCTTTCTCTCTGGCTGCCCTTAGCATTTTTTCCTTCATTTCAACCCTGGTGAATCTGATGATTATGTGTCTTGGGATTGCTCTTCTTGAGGAATATCTTTGTGGAGTTGTCTGTATTTCTTGAATTTGAATGTTGGACTGCCTTGCTAGGCTTGGGAAGTTCTTATGGATAATATGCTGGAGCATGTTTTCCAGCTTGGATTCATTTTCCCCAACATATTCAGGTACACCAATCAAGCGTAGATCAGGTCTTTTCACATAATCCTATATTTCTTGGAGGCTTTGTTCACTTATTTTCTCTCTTTTTTCTCTTTTCTTGCCTTCTCTTTTTATTTCATTGAGTTGATCTTCGATCTCTGATATCCTTTCTTCTGCCTGATCGATTCGGCCATTAAGATTTGTGTTTGCTTCACTTAGTTCTTGTGCTATGTTTTTCAACTCCATCAAGTCGTTTATGTTCTTCTCTAAGCTGGTTATTCTAGTTAGCATTTTGTCTAACCTTTTTTTCAAGGTTTTTGGTTTCTCTGCATTGAGTTAGAATGTGTTCCTTTAACTCAGAAAAATTTGTTATTATGCACCTTCTGAAGCCTGTTTCTGTCAATTCATTGTATTCTTTCTTGGTCATGTTGTGTTCCTGTGTTGTTGAGGAGTTGTGATCCCTTGAAGGAGAAGAGGTGTTCTGGCCTTTGACGGTTTCATGTTTTTTGGGCTGTTTTTTTCCCATCTTTGTGGATTTACCTGCTGTGGTGTCAGGGAGTTGTTTGATGAGGTCGCTTCTTTGCCTGTGGAGGCGCTGCTGGGTTTCTAGGGACTCCTTCAGTTTACTAGGGAAGCTTCTTGTGTCTTTTTTGTTTATACTGGGAGATTAGGCTCGCCTCTTCTGCTGACCTGTATGCACTGCTGGTTAGTCAAGGATGCTGTCCCGTTGCTAGGTAGGCTTCCTGTGTTTTTTGTTAAAACATGTAGCCCCGTCCCACCCCTCTAATGGTGGGTTGTGCCCTTCCTCTACTGGGCTGGATCATTCAGGGTTCAGCTCAGACTGTGGCATTGTTTGCGCAACCCGCCAGAGTCAGAGCTTCAGCCCTCTGGAGTTTGTGTGGGAGGGTAGGGACCTGCCCGGCCGCACCCGGCTGTCTCCCCCTTTCAGCTTCTTCTCTCTCAGGCCATGGGGTAGGGGCTTACCAAGCTGCTCTGTCAGTCCTCCCACTTACAGCTCACTCTCCGGGCAGGGGGAGGGGGTGATAGCTGGGTCCACAGGCTCTCCTGGCCAGCTTTTGGGCTTATGCATCTGTTTAGGTCTTTGCACCAATCTGGGACACCGTCCTGGATTATTATTCAACTCCACACTTGTAATTCCTGGCGCTTGACTGGCAAAGATCCGCTGTTCTGTGTTTTGCTGAGGCTTTGGGGGAAGCGCTGTATCTGGACTGGAGTGCCAGAGGGGGAGCCTCCAACTCACCGGTCAGGTGCACTTTCTTGGTGAAGCAGCACCCCTTTCCACCTCGCTCTGCCTTGCCTGGGCTTTGCTCACCGTAGGACCAAACCTATTGAAATGCCCCTGGTACCTCGGTTGGAGCTAGGAGATCTCTGGAATTCTGCATCTCTCTTGCTGGGTGTTGTGTGCCGGAGTTATGTCTGTTAGACCATCTTGGAGAGCCATGGTATTATTCTTTTACTTTAAGATTCTGATTTTTTTTATTGCTAATATGTAGAAATAACATTTTTTAATATTCTGCTCTGCAGCCTTGCCAAACTCATTCATTAGCTCTAGTTGTTTTGTGGAGTCTATCAGTTGTTTTATATAGATAATCTTGTCATCTGATAATAAAATGCTTTATTTCTTTTTTTTCAATTTGGATGCCTTTCATTTTTTAGGTCAATATACACAATACAGTGAGAACAAATTTGTTTATTACTTTTTCCATTCCATATCATCAGGAGGATTGATTTCAACTTTCCTTTTATCTACATCAGGCTAGTTGGTACTCAAAACTGTACCACCAGACTCCATAAAGGATTTGTTAATGGCATGTTTCACTTCATCAGAGCCATCTGAATAAATCTGCTGAGATAATGTTTAAAGCTGCATCTCCCTCCAACTTTTCATTCTTTTCTTCTTTGATTTCACCAACCAGTTTATCCCAATTTCTTGTATAAGGGGATGATAATGGATATAGAGTTTTTTTTACATCTGCTATGAATTGTTTTGGTGTAGGCACATCTCCATGCCCCTCTAGCTTTTCCCATCTCACAGCCTCTGACTTTTTCAGTTTAATTTCAGTTTTTGTTGAAAGTACTTTAAAATGTGCTCACTCTGGTATTACAGGATGAAGAAGTTCCAGTTTCAAATTGTAATCCCACCCAGAAAGAAGTTTAACCAAAGATGACAACTCTTTTTCTGAAACTTCCACATGTACCTCACTCTTCTGAACATTCTTGATCATAAGTGTAATGACTGCTTGAGATTCTGTTTGATACCAGTCATACTTGATTTTTGACTGATGAGTCCACACCTCAGATTCTGAACCATTCTGAGCTTCTTGACATCTTTTAATCCAGACACTGAAATTAGTATCTTCACTATCTAATTTTTGTCCTGTTAACATTTCTAGAGCAGCAGCATAGTTTTTTTTTTCATGGTATTTGCATATTCCTTTTTTCAACATAGCAGTGGAATTATTTGGATTGAGTTTGAGAGACTTCTTTGCATCATCAGCAGCAACACAGCAATTCCCAAGAAGAATATGGCAATAAGCTCTTTGGCAATAATATTGTGCATCGTCTGTTTTCTGTTCCAAAGCCTTAGTCAGCTCCTCTAACACTGCCTGGGGGGGGGTCCTCGTCAATTAGAGCATCCAAGAAGCTCTGGAAAAACCTCTGGGATGTTGCAGGTCCTGCTGCAGCTGCCGCCATCCCTCGTAGTCACTGTTGCTGCTGCGGGAGCTGCTACTATCTGCCTTTCATTTCTTTTTCTTGCCTTATTGCAGTGGCTAGAATCTCTAGTACACTACTATATAGAAGTGATGGGAATAGACATCCATGTCTTGTTCCTCATCTTATGAGAAAGGCTTTTGTCTTTCAGAATTAGGTATGATACTAGTTGTAGGTTTTTCATAGATGTTCTTATGTTGAGAATGTTCCTTTCTATTCCTAGTTTGCTAAGAGTTTTTATCATAGTGGATGCTTTTTTTTTTAAATGCTATTCTGCATCCATTGAAATCATCAATTTTTTTTTCATTTTTCATTTGTTAATAGAACGAATTACATTGATTAATTTCAAATGTTCAAACCACCTTGCCTTTCTGGGATAAACTCTACTTGATCATGATGTGTAATCCTTTTTCTGTATTGTTGAATTTTATTTTATACATGTTTGTTTAAAATTTTAGTGTGTTCAGAAGCTTTTTTTTCTTTTTTGGGATGGGACCTTCCTCTGTTGCCCAGGCTGGAATGCAGTGCCACAGTCACGGCTCCCTGTAGCCTCAACCTCCTGGGCTCAAGCCATCCTGCCTCCGCTTCCTGAGTAGCTGGGACTACAAGCATATGCCACCATTTCTGGCGGTTTTTTTTTTTTTTCTTTTTGTAGAGATAGGGTCTCCCTATGTTTCCCAGCCTGGTCTTGAACTCCTAGGCTCAAGTGATCGTCTTGCCTCTCTCTCCCAAAGTGCTAGGATTATAGGCATGAGCTATCATGCCCAGCCTATGAGGCTTTTTTGCTTTTCTTTTTTTTCTTCATGCAAGGGTCTCACTGTCACCCAGGCTTATAGCTCACTATAACCTTGAACTCCTAGGCTGAAGCCCTCCACCTGCCTCAGCCTCCTGAGTAGCTAGGACTACAGGCATGTGCCACTGCACCTGGCAATATTTTTATTCTTTATTTTTTGTAGAGACCGGGTCTCCCTTTGTCACTCAAGCTGATCTTGAACTCCTGGCTTTAAGCAATCCTCCCACCTCAGCCTCTTAAAGTGCCTTCCTCCCCACTTCCCAGTATTTTTTTGTCTGGTTTTAGTATCAGGTAATGCCAGCCTCATATAGTTACTTGGATAATATTTTGTCCTCTTCAACTTTCTGTAAGAGTTTGTATAAAATGATTTTATTTCTTCCTTAAATATTTGATAGAATTCAAAGGTGAAGCCAACTGGATCTGAAGTTTTCTTTGTGGAAAGGTTTTTAAATACAAACTCAATTTCTTTAATAAATAAAGAGCTATTCAATGCTCTATATTATACTCAAGAAGGAATCTCTGCAGGTCTCACATTCCCTAGGGTTCTTTCTCTGTGCAGTCTTCACTCCTATTTGTCCTGTCAATTCTAGTTCATTTATCTCTACTACTTCTCGGCTCCACCTCTTAATAGGAATCCAGTGGTCTCTACTTGCATTTCCTCCCCCTGTGTCATGGCCCTGGAAAGTCTCTTAAGTCATTAAAATGGAGCAATCATGGGACTTACCTCATTTGTTTCATGTCTTTCATTATCATTGTCTGATGTCTAGTGTACTATAAGGCATTGATGATTTATTTGCTTGCTTTTGTGTGTGTGTCAGGAAGAAAAGTGATCCATGTTATTTCTTCTTGAGTATAAGCCGAAGTCCTATTCAAGTTGCTCTACTTTTTGATGTCTTAAACTCAAGTACCTTACTCCTACTATAACTGTTCTTTGACCTCCTCAAGACCTCTGTCCTTTGAGCCCTTCATTTTCTTGACTCCTTCCCAGTTTGTTTTTACTGCTGTCTTAGACATTGCCCATTAGTCCTTCTGCTCTTGTCAGTAACCTTAATATGATTATGCCCCTGCTTTTCTATAGCTAATGCCCAGTAACACCTCATGCCATGATTGGTTGGTTAGTTTGCCTTTACAATTGTCATACCCAATACTGTTCAGTACCTATAGATAGCTCAACCCTCTGGATAAGTGCCTTCACAAAGTCAAAGTTAACAGTGCTAGTAGGTGACAGAAGCTGGGATTTGAACCCAGGTAGTCTAGTTTCAGTGTCTCTTTTCTTAACTACTACACAAAAAACATACTTGGAAGAAAGGAAAATTATAGACCTGTTTCACTTGTGCATGTTGGAACTAAATTCCGAAATAAAATATTAGCAAATTGAAACTAACAATGAATGTGTATGTATGTGTGTAGATATATACATACACTAGCATCTTCGTATATCCAGGATATGCAGACTAAACAAGTGAGATAAGTACTTATAGAATGTAGGAAATAATAGAATTTAAGTTACAATAAAATTTTCTCCAGATTATAGTCAGTCTATGAAGATTGAAAGTGTTTCCCTCATTATTAATGCATGATTTACTTCTTATCTTAATTACTGAGAATACAGATGTAGTTTTTTCTTATTTGAAAACTCTGTCAGGGAAAAAAAGAGGTTTCTACTGTGATTAATTTTTTGTTTTCTTTCAAGTTTTTTTTTTCTTTTTTTGTTAAATTTATCTTTAATTTTAAGTTCAGGGCTGCATGTGCAGGTTTGTTATATAGGTAAACTTGTGTCATGGGCATTTGTTATACAGATAATTTTGTCACCCATGTATTAAGCCTGGTACCCATTAGTTACTTGTCCTGAGCTTCTCCTTCCTCCCACCCTTTACCCTCCAGTAGGCCCCAGTGTGTGTTGGTCCCCTCCATGTGTTCTCATCATTTAGCTCCCACTTATAATTGAGAACATGCCGTATTTAGTTTTCTGTTCCTGTATCAGTTTGCTAAGAATAATGGTCTCCAACTCCATCCATGTTCCTGCAAAGGACATGGTCTTGTTCTTCTTTATGGCTGCATAGTATTTCATGGTATACATGTACCACATTTGTTTAGCCAGTCCACTGTTGATGGGCATTAAGGTTGATTTCATGTCTTTACTATTGTGAGTAGTGCTGCAGTGGACATACATGTTCACGTGTCTTTGTGGTAGAATGACTGATTTTCCTTTAGGTGTATACTCTGTAATGAAATTAAAGGGTCAAATAGTATTTCTGTCTTTAGGTGTTTGAGGAATCACCACACTGTCTTCCACAATGGTTGAACTAATTTACACTCCCACCAGCCAGGTTTAAGTGTTCCTTTTTCTCTGCAACCAGCGTATTATTTTCTGACATTTTAATAATAGCCATTCTGACTGGTGTGATAGTATTTCATTGTGGTTTTGATTTGCATTTTTCTAATGATCAGTGATGAGCTTTTTTTGATATGCTTATTGGCCACATATGGTGTTCTTTTAAAAGTTGTCTGTTCATGTGCTTTGCCCACTTTTTAATGGGATTTTTTGGTCTTGTAAAATTGCTTAAGTTCCTTATAGATGCTGAATATTAGACCTTTATCTGACGCATAGTTTGCAAACATTTTCTCCCACTCTGTAGCTTGTCTGTTCACTCTGTAGATAGCTTCTTTTGCTGTGCCAAAGCTCCTTATTTTAATTAGTTTCCCTTTGTTAGTTTTTCCTTTTGTTGCAGTTGCTTTTGACATCTTTGTCATGAAAACTTTACCCACTCCTATGTCCAGATGATGTTACCTAGGTTGTCTTCCGGGGTTTTTATAGTTTGGAGTTTTACATTTAAGTCTTTAATCTGTCTTGAGTTAATGTTTACATATCTTTAAGCAAGAGGTCCAGTTTCAGTCTTTTGCATGACTTGCCAGTTATCTGAGCACCATTTAAAGTAGGGAATCCTTTCCCCATTGCTTGTTTTTGTCAGGTTTGTCAAAGATCAGATAGTTGTAGGTGTGCGGCCTTTTTCTAGGTTCTCTATTATGTTCCATTGGCCTGTGTGTCTGTTTTTTGCTACCAGAACCATGCTGTTTTGGTTACTGTAGCCCTGTAGTGTAGTTCAAAGTTGGGCAGCATGATGCCTCCAGGTATGTTCTTTTTGCTTAGGACTGCTTTGGCTATTCAGTCTCTTTTGGTTTCATATAAATTTTAAAATAGTTTTTTTCCAGGGAAATGTTTCATAGTTTTCTATGTAGGGATCTTAAACATCTTCTGTTGTATTTATTCCTAGGCATTGATTTTTTTATGGTACTATAAATAGCATCTTTTACTATTTCCTAACTTTATGTTGCCAGTATCTAGAAATACTAATTTTTACTATTGACCTTGTATCTAACAACTTTGTTAAACTTGATTGATTTTAAGAATATATATGTGATATTTTTTGATTAATCACATATACACTCATAACTATGAATAATGACAGTTTTTTCATCCTTTTCAGCCTTTATACCTTTTAGATATTTTACTTGCTTTATTGCATTAACTTAGGCCTCCAATAGAGTGTTGAGTAAATGTCATAAGAATTTATCCTTATGTGATTCCTAATTTCCAAGGGAAAGTTTTCAACATTTTCACCCATAAGTAAGATGTTTGTTGTATATTTTACATAAGCATTCTTTATAATAACAATGTTCCCTTCTAGTCTTACTTTGCTAAGGGTTTATTATGAATATATCTTGAATTTCATCAAATGCTTTTTAAAAATAACTTTTGAGATGATCATATTTTTAATCATTTTATCTGAGTTTATTTTCTATTTCTTTATTTTCTGGGCTTATCTTTATGTCCTTCACTTGGCTTTCTTTGGATTTAATGTTTTTCTAACTTCTTGGAATGTGTTTGTAACTTCAGCCTTTTTCTCTAGTATATGCAATTAAAGCTACAGGTTTTAAGCAAGTTTTTGAAGTATCACATTTTCACTGTTGTTCACTTGAAAATATTTTAAAATTTATTTTGTAATTCCTCCTGAGATCCATGGGTTATTCATAAGTGGTTTTTAAAAATTTTTTTTTTATTTTTGAGATAGAGTCTTGCTCTGTTGCCCAGGCTGTAGGGTAGTATGCAATCACAGCTCACTGCAGCCTCAAACTCCTAGGCTCATGTGATTCTCCTGCTTTGGCCTCCCAAAGCAGTGAGATTACAGGCATGAGCCACCATACCTGACCAAAAGTGATTTCTAAACTTCCAGACGTATAGAAAATTTTCCCTTTTTTTTTTTTTTGGTTCTTGATTGTGCTGTTGTCAGATAACATACTGTCTTTGGCTTCAGTCTTTAATTATTGAGACTTTCTTTTATCAGCATATAATCAACACTAAATGTTCCATGTGAATTGGAAAGAATGTGTGATTGCAAATTTGTTGGGTGCTATGTCCTATGTATGTTACTTTTCTTGATGTAAATAAAAATATGGTCTTGTTCTTTCTTTCTTTTTTTTTTTTTTTCAGAGTCTCACTCTGTCACCCAGGCTGGGGTGCAATGGTGCAATCTTGGCTCACCACAACCTCTGCCTCCCGGGTACAAGCGATTCTCCTGCCTCAGCCTCCCAAGTAGCTGGAATTATAGACGTGTGCCACTATACTCGGCTGATATTTGTATTTTTAGTAGAGATGGGATTTTGCCATGTTGGCCAGGCTGGACTTGAACTCCTGACCACAAGGAATCCACTTGCCTCGGCTTCTCAAAGTGCTAGGATTACAGGCATGGGCCACTGAGCCTGGACTGGCCTTGTTTTTACTGAGACCTCTCGCCTTTATTCTGGGCCTTCCTTCCCCATTGTCTCTTACCCACTCCTGTTTAATTTGGATTCTTTTGTCCTGCAATTTCTCTTCAAGGTAGAGATTTGTCCTGGAAGAGTTTCAGTTACTTTTTTTTTTTTTTTTTTTTTTTTTTTTAAAGAGAGAAAGAAAGAGGAAGAGAAAGAGGGAGAGGGAATGGGATTCTTGTTTTATTGCCCAGG
>PVKP010046792.1:0-15380 GCA_004027715.1 Plecturocebus donacophilus | reverse complement strand
GGCGCACAGACCAGTGGATTTTGTGCGGAGAACCTCCGCGCTGGGGCGCCGGCAAAGCAGCCGCGCCGGCCGCCGGCCGAAACAGCCGAGCCGGCCAAACAGCCACGCCGGCCGAAACAGCCGCGCTGGCGACCGTGGGGCTGCTCCGCCTGGGGATCTCCTGGTCTGGGGGTAATAAAAATCCGTCTGGAAATGCGGCATCCACTCACCCTCTGCACCCTCACTGGGAGCTGCAGTCCTGAGCTGCTCCTATGCGGCCATCTTGGATCCTCCCGCATCTATGTTTTTATGCAGTGAGTTACAATCCCTTTTCTTCTATGAGCTGCGTTTGGATGTTCATAAATTAATGGGAGTAAATGGTATTCAGAGAAACAACTTGCTCTAAAACCAAAATGGAGCGTTGTAACAGAGTGAACTTCACTGAGTCAATTCAATTTACAGAGTTACACTGATGTGTATATGCAGCAGTTTAGAAACTCTTTCTGTGGAGGATCTCAAAACAGTTATTTTCAGCCAAATCCCTGCTTAGAAGAAATAGCAGTAAGAACGCATCTGAAACACAGAAAAAACATATTATTCAAACTGCTCTGCTGTGTTTTATTTCAGCTAAGAGAGTTGTATCTAAGTTTTTATGCAGCGAGTTACAAACGATTTTCTTCTATGAGCTGTGTTTGGATATTCCTGAATGAATGGGAGTATACGGTGTTCAGAAAAAGATCTCGCACTAAAACCAAAATGGACTGTTCTAGCAGAATGAACTTCACTGTGTGAATTCAACTTACAGAGTTACACTGATGTGCGTATTCAGCAGTTTAGCAACCTTTTCTGTGGAGGATCTCAAAACAGTTATTTCCAGACAAATCCCTGCTTAGAAGAAACAGCTGTAAGAATGCGTCTGAAACCCAGAAGAAACGTATTATTCAAACTATTCTGCTGTGTGTTCATTCAGCTAAGAGAGTTGCACCTATGTATGTATGCTGCGAGTTACAAACGCTTTTCTTCTATGAGCTGCGTTGGTATATTCCTGAAGGAATGGGAGAATATGGTGTTCAGAGAAGCATCTCGATCTAAAACCAGAACAGAGCATTCTAACAGAAACAACTTCACTGTGTGAGTTCAACTTGCAGAGGTACACTGTTGTGTGTAGGCAGCCGTTTAGCAACTCTTTCTGTGGAGAATCTCAAAACAGTTATTTCCAGCCAAATCCCAGCTTAGAAGAAATAGCAGTAGAAACGCGTTTGAAACATAGAAGAAACGTATTATTCAAACTGCTCTGCTTTGTGTTCGTTCAGGTAAGAGAGTTGCATCTATGTTGGTATGCAGTGAGTTACAAACGCTTTTCTTCTACGAGCTGCATTTGGATATTCCTGAATGAATGGGAATATGTGGTGTTCAGAGAAACATGTCGCTCTAAAATGAAAACAGAGCGTTCTAACAGAATGAACTTCACTGAGAATTAAACTTGCAGAGTTACACTCATGTGTGTTTGCATCCGTTTAGCAACATTTTCTGTTGAGAATCTCAAAAGAGTTATTTTCAGCCCTATCCCCGCTTAGATGAAATAGCAGTAAGAACACATCTGAAACATAGAAGAAACGTATTATTCAAACTGCTCTGCTGTGTGTTCGTTCAGCTAAGAGAGATGTATCTATGTTTGTATGCAGCGAGTTACAGACGCTTTTCTTCTATGAGCTGTGTTTGGATATTCCTGAATTAATGGGAGTTTATGATGTTCAGAAGAACATCGTTCTCTAATACCAAAACGGAGCATTCTAGCATAAGGAACTTCACTGAGAATTAAACTTGAAGAGTTACAATGATGTGTGTATGCAGCCATTTAGCAACGCTTTCTTTGGCGAATCTCAAAATGGTTATTTCCACCCAAATCCCCGCTTAGAAGAAATAGCAGTAAGAATGCGTCTGAAAAACAGAAGCAACGTATTATTCAAACTGCTCTGCTGTGTGTTCGTTCAGCTAAGAGAGTTGCATCTGTGTTGGTATGCACTGAGTTACAAACGCTTTTCTTCTATGAGCTCGTTTGGATAATCCCCAATGAATGGGAATATATGGTGTTCAAAGAATCATCTCACCCTAAAACCAAAATAGAGCATTCTAAAAGAATTAATTTCACTGTGTGAATTCAACTTACAGAGTTACACTGATATGTGTATGCAACAATTTAGCAACACTTTCTGTGGAGAATCTCAAAACAGTTATTTTCATACAAATCCCTGCTTAGAAGAAATAGCTGTAAGAACGCGTCTGAAACACAGAGGAAACGTATTATTCAAACTGCTATGCTTAGTGTTAGTTCAGCTAAGAGAGTTGCTTCTATGTATGTATGCTGCGAGTTACAAATGCTTTTCTTCTAAGAGCTGCCTTGGTACATTCCTGAATAAATGGAAGAATATGGTGTTCAGACAAACATCTCTATCTAAAACTGAAATGGAGCGTTCAAACAGAATGAACTTCACTGAGTGAATTCAACTTGCAGAGTTACACTGATATGTGTATGCAGCCGTTTAGCAACTCTTTCTGTGTAGAATCTCAAAACAGTTATTTCCAGCCAAATCCTAGCTTAGAAGAAATAGCAGTAAGAATGCATCTGAAACACAGAAGAATCGTCTTATTCAAACTGCTCTGCAGTGTGTTTCTTCAGCTAAGAGAGTTGCATCTATGTTTGTATGCAGGAGTTACAGACGCTTTTCTTCTATGAGCTGCGTTTGGATATTCCTGAATGAATGGGAGTATATGGTGTTCAGAGAAACATCGCTCTCTAAAACCAAAATGGAGCATTTCAAAAGAATGAACTTCACTGAGAATTAAACTTGCAGTGTTACACTGATGTGTGTATGCAGCCATTTAGCATCTCTTTCTGTGGAGAATCTCAAAACAGTTATTTCCAGCCAAATCCCCGCTTAGAAGAAATAGCAGTAAGAACGCGTCTGAATCACAGAAGATACGTCTTATTCAAAATGCTCTGCTGTGTTTTCGTTCAGCTAAGAGAGTTGCATCTATGTTTTTATGCAGCGAGTCACAAACGCTTTTCTTCTATGAGCTGCATTTGGATATTCCTGAATGAATGGGAGTATACGTTGTTCAGAGAAATATCTCGCTCTAAAACAAAAACGGAGCATTCTAACAGAATGAACTTTACAATGTGAATTCAATTTCCAGAGTTACACTGATGGGTGTATGCAGCAGTATAGCAACATTTTCTGTGGTGAATCTCAAAACAGTTATTTAAAGTGAAATACCTGCTTAGAAGAAACAGCAGTAAGAACATGACTGAAACACAGAAGAAACGTATTATTCAAACTGCTCTGCTGTGTGTTCATTAGCTAAGAGAGTTTCATCTATGTCTGTATGCAGCGAGTTACAAACGCTTTTCTTCCATGACCTCATTTGGATAATTCCAAATGAATTGTAGTATATGGTATTCAAAAAATCATCTCACTCTAAAACAAAAACAGAGCATTCTAAAAGAATGAACTTCACTGTGTGAATTCAACTTACAGAGTTAGACTGATGTATGTATGCAACAGTTTAGCAACTCTTTCTGTGCAGAAACTCAAAACAGTTATTTCCAGCCAAATCCCCACTTAGAAGAAATAGCAGTAAGAATGCGTCTGAAACACAGAAGGAACGTATTATTCAAACTGCTCTCCTGTGTGTTCCTTCAGCTAAGAGAGTTCCATCTATGTTTGTATGCAGCCAGATACAAACGCTTTTCTTCTATGAGCTGCCTTTGGATATTCCTGAATGAATGGGAGAATACGGTGTTCAGAGAAACATCTCTCTCTAAAAAGATAATTGGAGCATTCCAACAGAATGAACTTCACTATGTGAGTTAAATTTTCAGAGTTACACTGATGTGTGTATGCAGCAGTATAGCAGCATTTTCTGTGGAGAATCTCAAAACGGTTACTTAAAGCGAAATCACTACTTAGAAAAAACAGCAGTAAGAACACGTCTGAAAAACAGAAGAAATGTATTATTCAAACTGCTGTACTGTGTTTTTGTTCAGCTAAGAGAGTTGCATCTAAGTTTGTATGCAACGAATTACAAACACTTTTCTTCTACAAGCTCCGTTTGGATATTCCTGAAAAAATGGGAGTATATGGTTTTCAGGGAAACATCTCACTGTACAATCAAAACGGAGAGTTCTAACCGAATGAACATCACTGAGTGAATTCAACTTACATAGTTACTCTGATTTGTGTGTGCAGCAGTTTAGCAACTCTTTCTCTGGTGGATCTCAAAACAGTTATTTCCAGCAAAATCCCCGCTTAGAAGAAATAGCAGTAAAAACATGTCTGAAATGCAGAAGAAACGTATTATTCAAACTGCTCTGCTGTGTGTTTGTTCAACTAAGAGAGTTTCATCTAAGTTTGTAATGAGCGAGTTACAAACTCTTTTCTTCTATGAACTGTTTTGGTATATTTCTGAATGAATGGGAGAATATGGTGTTAAAAGAAACATCTCTATCTAAAACCAAAATGGAGCGTTCTAACTGCATGAACTTCACTGGGTGAATTCAACTTACAGAGTTACACTGAAGTGTGTATGTAGCAGTTTAGCATCTATTTCTGTGGAGGACCTGAAAACAGTTATTTCCAGACAAATGTCCACTTAAAATAATAGCAGTAAGAACGCATCTGAAACACAGAAGAAATGTATTATTCAAACTGCTCTACAGTGCGTTCTTTCAGCTAAGAGAGTTGCATCTATGTTTGTATGCAGCGAGTTACAAATGCTTTTCTTTTATGAGCTGCGTTTGGATATTTCTGAAGAAATGGGAATATACGGTGTTCAGAGAAACATCTCGCTCTAAAACCAAAACGGAGCATTCTAGCAGAATGAACTTCACTGTGTGAATTCAACTTAGAGAGTTACACTGATGTGCATATGCAGCAGTTTAGCAACTCTTTCTGTGGAGGATATCAAAACAGTTATTTCCAGCCAAATCCCTGCTTAGAAGAAATAGCAGTATGAACGCATCTAAAGCACGGAAGAAATGTATTATTCAAACTGCTGTGCTGCGTGTTCTTTCAGCTAAGAGAGTTGCATCTATTTATGTATGCAGCGAGTTACAATCGCTTTTCTTTTATGAGCTGCATTGGGATATTTCTGAATGACTGGGAGTATATGGTGTACAGAGATACATTAACTCTAAAACTGTAACGGAGCATTTTAACAGAATGAACGTCACTGTGTGAATACATCTTACAGAGATACACTGATGGGTGTATGCAGCAGTTTAGCAGCTTTTTTTGTGAAGGATCTCAAAACAGTTATATCCAGCCAAATCCCTGCTTAGAAGAAATAGCAGAAAGACCACGTTTGAAACACAGAACAAAAGTATTATTCCATCTGCTCTGCTGTGTGTTCGTTCTGCTAAGAGAGTTGCATCTATGTTTGTATGCAGTGAATTACACACGCTTTTCTTCTACAAGCTGCGTTTGAATATTCCTGAATGAATGGGAGTATATGGTGTTCAAAGAAACATCTCACTCTAAAACCAAAACGGAGCGTTTGAAAAGAATGAACTTCACTGTGTAAATGCAACTTGCAGAGTTACACTGATGTGTTTATGTAGCAGTTTAGCAACTACTTCTGTGGAGGATCTGAAAACAGTTATTTTCAGTTAAATGTTCACTTAGAAGAAATAGCAGTAAGAACGTGGCTGAAACACAGAAGAAACGTATTATTCAAACTGCTCTGCTCTGTATTCATTCAATTAAGAGAGCTGCATCTATGTTTGTATGCAGCGAGTTACAAACGGTTTTCTTCTATGAGCTGCCTTTGGATATTCCTGAATAAATGTGAGTATGAGGTGTTCAGAGAAACATCTTGCTCTAACACCAAAACGGAGCGCTTCAACAGAATGAACCTCACTGTGTGAATTCAACTTACAGAGTTACACTGATGTATGTATGTAGTAGTTTAGCAACTATTTCTGTGGAGGATCTGAGAACAGTTATTTCCAGACAAATGTCTGCTTAGAAGAAATATCAGTATGAACGGGTCTGAAACACAGAAGAAACGTATTATTCAAACTGCTCTGCTGTGTGTTCGTTCAGGTAAGAGATTTGCATCTATGTATGTATGCAGTGAGTTACAAACGCTTTTCTTCGATGAGCTGCATTGGGATTTTCCTGAATGAATGGGAGTATATGGTGTTCAGAGATACATATGTCTCTAAAACCATAAAGGAGCATTCTAAGAGAATGAACATCACTGTGTGAATTCACCTTACAGAGATACACTGATGTGTGTATGCAGCAGTTTAGCAACTCTTTTTGTGAAGGATCTCAAAACAGTTATATTCAGCCAAATCCCCGTTTAGAAGAAATAGCAGTAAGAACAAGTTTGAAACATAGAAGAAACGAATTATTCAAGCTGCTCTGCTGTGTGTTCATTCAGCTAAAAGAGTTGCATCTATGTTTGTATGTAACGAGTTACACAGGCTTTTTTTATATGAGCTGCATTTGAATAATCCTGAATGAATGGTAGTATATGGTGTTCAAAGAAACATCTCACACTAAAAACAAAACAGAGCATTTTAACAGAATGAACTTCACTGTGTGAATTCAGCTTACAGGGTTACACTGATGTGTGTATGTAGTAGTTTAGCAACTATTTATGTGGAGGATCTGAAAACAGTTATTTCCAGACAAATGTCCACTTAGAAGAAATAGCAATAATAACGTGTCTGAAACACAGAAGAAATGTACTATTCAAAGTGCTCTGCTGTGTTTTTGTTCAGCTAAGAGGGTAGCACCTAAGTTTTTATGCAGCGAGTTACAAAAGCTTTTCTTCTATGAGCTGCGTTTGAATATTCCTGAATGAATGGGAGTATATGGTGTTCAGAGAATCATCTGGCTTTAAAACCAAAACGGAGAGTTCTAACAGAATGAACGTCACTGAGTCAATTCAATGTACAGAGTTACACTGATGTGTATATGCAGCAGTTTACCAACTCTTTCTTTGGAAGATCTCAAAACAGTTATTTCCAACCAAATCCTCGCTTAGAAGAAATAGCAGTAAGAACGTGTCTGAAACACAGAAGAAACGTATTATTCAAACTGCTCTGCTCTGTGTTCATTCAACTAAGAGGGTTGCATCTATGTTTTTATGCAGCGAGCTACAAACGCTTTTCTTCTATGAGCTGCGTTGGGATATTCCTGAATGAATGTGAGTATATGGTGTTTAGAGAAACATCTCGCTCTAAAACCAAAACGGAGCATTCTAACAGAATGAACTTCATTGAGTCAGTTCAACTTACAGAGTTACACTGATGTCTATATGCAGCAGTTTAGCAACTCTTTCTGTGGAGGCTCTCAAAACAGTTATTTCCAGCCAAATCCATGCTTAGAAGAAAGAGCAGTAAGAATGCGTCTGAAACACAGAAGAAACGTATTATTCACACTGCTCTGCTGTGTGATCGTTGAGCTACGAGAGTTGCACCTATGTTTGTTTGCAGAGAGTTACAAACGCTTTTCTTCTATGAGCTGCGTTTGGATATTCCTGAATGAATGGCATTATATGGTGTTCAGAGAAACATCTCACTCTAAAACCAAAAGGAAGCGTTCAAATAGAATCAACGTCACTGTGTGAATTCAACTTAGAGAGTTTCACTGATGTGTCTGTGCAGCAGTTTAGCAACTCTTTCTGTGGAGGATCTCAAAACAGTTATTTCCAGCCAAATCCATGCTTAGAAGAAAGAGCAGTAAGAACGCTTCTGAAACACAGAAGAAACATATTATTCAAACTGCTCTGCTGTGTGTTCGTTCAGCTAAGAGAGTTGTATCCATGTTTGTACACAGCAAGTTACAAATGTTTTTCTTCCATGAGCTGCGTTAGGATACTCCTGAATGAATGGGAGTATACTTTGTTCAGAGAGACATCTCGCTGTAAAACCAAAACGATGCGTTCTAACAAAATGATCTTCACTGTGGGAATTCACCTTACAGAGTTACACTGATATTTGTATGCAGCCGATTAGCAACTCTTTCTGTGGAGAATATCAAAACAGTTATTTCCAGTGAAATCCCCGCTTAGAAGAAATAGCAGGAAGAAAGCGTCTGGAACACAGAAGAAACATGTTATTCAAACTGCTCTGCTGTGTGTTCGTTCAGCTTAGAGAGTTGCATCTATATTTGTATGCACCGAGTTACAAACGCTTTTCTTCTATGAGCTGCGTTTGGATATTCCTGAATGAATGGAAGTATATGGATTTCAGAGAAACATCTCACTATACAATCAAAACGGAGAGTTCTAACAGAATGAACGTCACTGAGTGAATTTAACTTACAGAGTTACACTGATGTGTGTATGCAGCAGTTTAGCAACTCTTTCTCTGGAGGATCTCAAAACAGTTATTCCCAGCCAAATCCCTGCTTGGAAGAATTTGCAGTAAGAACGCTTTTGAAACACAGAAGAAAAATGTTATTCAAACTGTTCTGCTGTGTGTTCGTTTAGCTAAGAATGTTGCATCTATGTTTGTATGTAGTGAGATACAAATTCTTTTCTTCTGTGAGCTGCGTTTGGATATTCCTGAAGGAATGGGAGTACATGGTGTTCAGAGAAACATCTCACTGTACAATCAAAATTGAGAATTCTAATCGAATGAACGTCACTGAGTGAATTCAACTTACATATTTAGACTGATGTGTGTGTGCAGCAGCTTAGCAACTCTTTCTGTGGAGGATCTCAAAACAGTTATTTACAGCCAAATCGTTGCTTAGAAGAAATAGCAGTAAGAACGTGTCTGCAACGTCAAAGAAACGTATTATTCAAACTGCTCTGCTGTGTGTTTGTTCAGCTAAGGGAGTTTCATCTATGTTTATAATGAGCGAGTTACAAACTCTTTTCTTCTATGAGCTGCATTGGTATATTCCTGAATGAATGGGAGAATATGGTGTTCAGATAAACATCTCTATCTAAAACCAAAATGGAGCATTCTAACAGAATGAACTTCACTGTGCGAATTCAACTTGTAGAGTTACACTGATGTGTTTATGCAGCCATATAGCAACTCTTTCTGTGGAGAATGTCAAAACAGTAATTTCCAGCCAAATCCCAGCTTAGAAGAAATTGCAGTAAGAACGCATCTGAAACATAGAGGAAAGGTATTATTCAACTGCTCTGCTGTGTGTTCGTTCACCTAAGAGAGTTGCATCTATGTTTGTATGCAGTGAGTTACAGAAGTTTTTCTTCTATGCGCTGCTTTTCGATATTCCTGAATAAATGGGAGTATATGGTCTTTAGAGAAAAACTCGCTGTAAAACCAAAACGGAGCGTTCTAGCAGAATGAACTTAACTGTGTGAATTCAACTTACAGAGATACACTGATGTGCATATGCAGCAGTTTAACAACTCTTTCTGTGGAGGATATTAAAACAGTTATTTCCAGCCAAATCCCCACTTAGAAGAAATAGCAGTAACAACACGTCTGAAACACAGAAGAAACCTATTATTCATACTGCTCTGCTGTGTGTTCTTTCAGCTAAGAGAGTTACATCTATGTATGTATGCAGCGAGTTACAATCGCTTTTCTTCTATGAGCTGCAGTGGGATATTTCTGAATGACTGGGTGTATATGGTGTTCAGAGATACATTTAGCTCTTAAACCATAATGGAGCATTCTAACAGAATGAACTTCACTGTGTGAATTAATCTCACAGTGATACACTAATGTTTGTATGCAGCAGTTTACCAAAGCTTTTTGTGAAGGATCTCAAAAGGGTTATATCCAGCCAAAACTCTGCTTAGAAGAAATAGCAGTAAGAACATGTTTGAAACACAGAAGAAATGTATTATTTAAGCTGCTTTGCTGTGTGTTCCTTCAGCTAAGAAAGTTGAATCTATATTTGTATGCAGCGAGTTACAGACGTTTTTGTTCTATGAGCTGCCTTTGGATAATCCTGAATGAATGGGAGTATATGGTGTTAAAAGAAACATCTCGCTCTAAAACCAAAATGGAGCGTTTTAACAGAATAAACTTCACTGTGCAATTCAACTTACAGAGTTACACTGATGTGTGTATGTAGCAGTTTAGCAACTATTTCTGTGGAGGACCTGAAACCAGTTATTTCCAGACAAATGTCTGCTTAAAAGTAATAGCAGTAAGAACGTGTCTGAAACACAGAAGAAACGTATTATTCAAACTGCTCTACTGTGCGTTCTTTCAGCTAAGAGAGTTACATCTATGTTTTTATGCAGCGAGTTACAAACACTTGTCTTTTATGAGCTGCGTTTGGATATTCCTGAAGGAATGGAAATATACGGTGTTCAGAGAAACATCTCACTCTAAAACCAAAACGGAGCATTCTAACAGAATGAACTTCACTGAGTCAATTCAACTTACAGACTTACACTGAGGTGTATATGGAGCAGTTTAGCAACTCTTTCTGTGGAGGATCTCATAACAGTTATTTCCAGCCAAATGCCCACTTAAAAGAAATAGCAGTAAGAATGACTCGGAAACACACAAGAAACGTATTATTCAAACTGCTCTGCTCTATGTTCATTCAGCTAAGAGAGTGGCATCTATGTTTGTATGCAGCGAGTTGCAAACGCTTTTCTCCTATGAGCTGTGTTTGGATATTCCTGAAGGAATAGGATTATATGGTATTCACAGAAACATCTCACTCTAAAACCAAAATGGAGCGTTCTAACAGAATAAACTTCACTGAGAATTAAACTTGCAGAGTTACACTGATGTGTGTATGCAGCTGTTTAGCAACTCTTTATGTGGAGAATCTCAAAACAGTTATTTCCAGCCAAATCCCCTCTTAGAAGAAATAGCAGTAAGAACGCGTCTGAAACACAGAAGAAACATATTATTCAAACTGCTCTGCTTTGTGTTCATTCAGCTAGGAGAAGTGCATCTATCTTTGTATGCAGTGAGTTATAAACGCTTTTCTTCTATGAGCTGCGTTAGGATATTCCTGAATGAATGGGAGTATACTTTGTTCAGAGAAACATGTCGCTCTAAAACCAAAACGGATCATTCTAACAGAATGATCTTCCCTGTGTGAATTCACCTTACAAAAGTACACTGATGTGTGTATGCAGCCGATTAGCAACTCTTTCTGTGGAGAATATCAAAACAGTTACTTCCAGCGAAATCCCCGCTTAGAAGAAATAGCAGGAAGAACGCATCTGAAACACAGAAGAAACGTATTATTCAAACTGTTCTGCTGTGTGTTCGTTCAGCTAAGAGAGTTGCATCTATGTTTGTATGCAGTGAGTTACAAACGCTTTTTTCTATTAGATGCGTTTGGATATTCCTGAATGAATGGGAGTACATGGTGTTCAGAGAAACATTTCACTCTACAATCAAAACAAAGAGTTCTAACAGAATGAACGTCACTGAGTGAATTTAACTTACAGAGTTACACTGATGTGTGTATGCAGCAGTTTAGCAACTCTTTCTCTGGAGGATCTCAAAACAGTTATTCCCAGCTAAATCTCCACGTAGAAGAAATAGCAGGAAGGATGCTTCTGAAAAACAGAAGAAAGGTATTATTCAAACTGCTCTGCTGTGTTTTCCTTCAGCTAAGAAAGTTGCATCTATGTTTGTATGCAGCGATTTACAAACTCTTTTCTTCTAAGAACTGCGTTTGGATATTCCTGAAAATATGAGAGTATATGATATTCAGAGAAACATCTCACTGTACATTCAAAACGGAGAGTTCTAACCGAATGAAGTCACTGAGTGTATTCAACTTACATAGTTACACTGATATGTGTATGCAGCCAATTAGCCACTCTTTCTGTGGAGAATATCAAAGCAGTTATTTCCAGCGAAATCCCCGCTTAGAAGAAATTGCAGAAAGAATGCATCTGAAACACAGAAGAAACGTATTATTCAAACTGCTCTGCTGTGTGTTCTTTCAACGAAGAGAGTTTCATCTATGTTCGTATGCAGCGAGTTACAAAATCTTTTCTTCTATGAGCTGCGTTGGTATATTCCTGAATGAATGGGAGAATATGATGTTCAGAGAAACATGTCGATCTAAAACCAAAACGGAGCATTCTATCAGAATGAATTTCACTCTGTGAATTCAAATTGCAGAGTTACACTGATCTGTTTATGCAGCAGTTTAGCAACTCGTTCTCTGGAGTATCTCAAAACAGTTATTCCCAGCCAAATCCCAGCTTAGAAGCAATAGCAGAAAGAATGCTTCTGAAACACAGAGGAAACATATTATTCACACTGCTTTGCTGTGTCTTCGTTCAGCTATGAATGTTAAATCTATGTTTGTATGCAGTGAGTTACAAATTATTTTCTTCTATGAGCTGCGTTTGTATTATCCTGAAAAAATGGCAGTATATGGTGTTCAGAGAAACATCTCACTGTACAATCAAAACGGAGAGTTCTAACCGAATAAATGTCACTGAGTGAATTCAACTTACATAGTTACGCTGATGTGGGTGAGCAGCAGTTTTGCAACTCTTTCAGTGGAGGCTCTCAAAACAGTTATTTCCAGCCAAATTCCCACTTAGAAGAAATAGCAGTAAGAACGCTTCTGAAACACAGAAGAAACGTATTATTCAAACTGCTCTGCTGAGTGTTCGTTCAAATAAGAGAGTTTCATCTATGTTTGTATGCAGCGAGTTACAAACCCTTCTCTTCTATGAGCTGCGTTGGTATATTCCTGAATGAATGGGAGAATATGGTGTTGAGAGAAACATCTCTATTGAAAACCAAAATGCGTTCTAACAGAATAAACTTCACTGTGTGAATTCAACTTACAGAGTTACACTGATGTGTTTATGCAGCCGTTTAGCAACTCTTTCTGTGGAGAATGTCAAAAGAGTAATTTCCAGCCAAATCCCAGCTTAGAAGAAATTGCAGTAAGAACGCGTCTGAAACATAGAGGAAACGTGTTACTCAACTGCTCTGCTGTGTTTTCCTTCACCTAAGAGAGTTGCATCTATGTTTGTGTGCAGCGAATAACAGACGTTTTTCTTCTATGAGCTGGGTTTCGATATTCCTGAATGAATAAGAGTATATGGTGTTCAGAGAAACACTCGCTCTAAAACCAAAACGGAGTGTTCTAGCAGAATGAACTTCACTGTGTGAATTCACCTTACAGAGTTACACTGATGTGGGTATGCAGCAGTTTAGCAACTCTTTCTATGGAGGATATCAAAACAGTTATTTCCAGCCAAATCCCCACTTAGAAGAAATAGCAGTAACAACGAGTCTGAAACACAGAAGAAACGTATTATTCAAACTGCTCTGCTGTGTGTTCTTTCAGCTAAGAGAGTTGCATCTACATATGTATTCAGCGAGTTACAATCGCTTTTCTCTGATGAGCTGCATTGGGATATTTCTGAATGACTGGGAGCATATGGTGTTCAGAGATACATTTAGGTCTAAAACCGTAACAGAGCATTCTAACAGGATGAACGTCACTGTGTTAATTCATCTTACAGAGATACACTGATGTGTTTATGCAGCACTTTAGCAAAGCTTTTTGTGAAGGATCTCAAAACAGTTATATCCAGCCAAATCCCTGCTTAGAAGATACAGGAGTAAGAACACATTTGAAACACAGAACAAACGTATTATTCAAGCTGCTCTGCTGTGTTTTCGTTCAGCTAAGAGAGTTGAATTTATATTTGTATGCAGCGAGTTACAGACATTTTCCTTCTATGAGCTGCGTTTGGATATTCCTGAATGAATGGGAGTATATGGTGTTAAAAGAAACATCTCGCTCTAAAACCAAAACAGAGGATTTTAACCGAATGAACTTCACTGTGTCAATTCAACTTAGAGAGTTACACTGATGTGTGTATGTAGCAGTTTAGCAACTATTTCTGTGGAGGACCTCAAAACAGTTATTTCCAGACAAATATCCACTTAAAAGTAATAGCAGTAAGAACGCGTCTGAAACACAGAAGAAATGTATTATTCAAACTGCTCTACTGTGTGTTCTTTCAGCTGAGAGGGTTGCATCTATGTTTGTATGCAGCGAGTAACAAATGCTTGTCTTTTATGAGCTGCGTTTGGATATTCCTGAAGGAATGGGAATATATGGTGTTCAGAGAAACATCTCGCTCTAAAACCAAAATGTAGCATTTTAAGAGAATAAACTTCACTGAGTCAATTCAACTTACAGAGTTTTACTGACGTGTATATGCAGCGGTTTAACAACTCTTTCTTTGGAGGATCTCAAAACAGTTATTTCCAGCCAAATACCCTCTTAGAAGAAATAGCAGTAAGCACGCATCTGAAACACAGAAGAAACGTATTATTCAAACGGGTCTGCTCTGTGTTCATTCAGCTAAGAGAGTTGCATCTATGTTTGCATGTAGCAAATTACAAATGCTTTTCTTCTATGAGCTGGGTATGGATATTCCTGAATGAATGGGAGTATATGGTGTTCAGAGAAACATCTCGCTCTAAAACCAAAATGGAGCATTCTAACAGAATGAACTTCACTGAGAAATAAACTGGCAGAGTTATACTGATGTGTGTATGCCGCGGTTTAGCAACTCTTCCTGTGGAGAATCTCTAAACAGTTATTTCCAGCCAAATCCCCTCTTAGAAGAAATAGCAGTAAGAACGCATCTGAAACACAGAAGAAACGTTTTATTCAAACAGCTCTGCTCTGTGTTCATTCAGCTAGGAAAGGTGCATCTACGTTTGAATGCAGTGAGTTACAAACACTTTCCTTCTATGACCTGCATTTGGAAATTCCTGAATGAATGGGAGTAAATTGTGTTCAGAGAAACATCTCACTCTAAAACCAAAATGGAGCGTTCTAACAGAATGAACTTCAGTGTGTGAATTCAATTTACAGAGTTACACTGATGTGTATATGCAGTCGTTTAGCAACTCTTTGTGGAGAACCTCAAAACAGTTATTTTCAGCCAAATCCCCGCTTAGAAGAAATAGCAGTAAGAATGCATCTGAAACAGAGAAGAAACGTATTATTCAAACTGCTCTGCTGTGTGTTCGTTCAGTTAAGAGAGTTACGTATATGTTTGTATGCAGCGAGTTACAAACACTTTTATTCTATGAGCTGTGTTTGGATATTCCTGATTGAAGGGGAGTATATGGTATTCAGAGAAACATCTCGCTCTAAAACAAAGACGAAGCATTCTAACAGAATGAACATCACTGTGTGAATTCAATTTACAAGGTTACACTGATGTATGTATGCCGCAGTATAACGACTGTTTCTGTGGAGTATCTGAAAACAGTTATTTAAAGCCAAATCCCCACTTAGAAGAAAGAGCAGTAAGAACACGTCTGAAACACAGAAGAAACATATTATTCAAACTGCTCTGCTGTGTGTTTGTTCAGCTAAGAGAGTTGCATTTATGTTTTTTTTTTTTTTTTTTTTTTTTTTTTTTTT
>PVKP010046791.1:0-15381 GCA_004027715.1 Plecturocebus donacophilus | reverse complement strand
TTTTCCAGCTTGGATTCATTCTCTTCGTCACATTCAGGTACACCTATCAAACGTAGATTAGGTCTTTTCACATAGTCCCATATTTCTTGGAGACTTTGTTCATTCCTTTTTACCCTTTTTTCTGTCATCTTGCCTTCTCGTTTTATTTCATTGAGTTGATCTTTGACCTCTGATATCCTTTCTTCTGCTTGGTCAATTCAGCTGTTGAAACTTGTGCATACTTCGCGAAGTTCTCTTGTTGTGTTTTTCAGCTCCATCAATTCACTTATGTTCTTCTCTAAGTTGTCCATTCTCGTTAACATTTCGTTAAATCTTCTTTCAAGGTTCTTAGTTTCTTTGCATTGGGTTAGAACATGTTCTTTTAGCTCACAGAAGTTTGTTATTATCCACCTTCTGAAGCCTGATTCTGTGAGTTCATCACACTCATCCTCTGTCAAGCCTTGTTCTCTTGCTGAAGGGGAGCTGCGATCCCCTGTAGGAGGAGAGGCATTCTGATTTCGGGTGTTCTCAGCCTTTTTGCACTGGTTTCTTCCCATTTTTGTGGATTTATCCTCCTGTCGTCTTTGTAATTGCCGACTTTCAGATTGGGTCTCTGAGTGGACGTCCGGCTTGTTGGTGATGAAGTTTTTTCTGTTTCTTAGTTTTCCTTCGGGGGGTGCTCCTTCCCCACAGAGCTGGGCTTTCCCGGGTTCAGCTGTGCTCGCTCTCTCCTTAGCGCTTCCAATTGCTGCTCTCCTTGTGGGGATGGGACCAGCGGAGCCTTTGGGCACCCAGTCCCGTACACTCCGCACTGAGAAGTGCCGCGCCGGCCAAAACAGTCGCGCTGGCGACCCGGGTGGCTCCTTCACCGAGAATCTCCCAGTCTATGGGCATCAAAAATTCATCTGCAATTGCAGCATCCACTCGCTCTCTGTGCTTTCACTGGGAGCTACAATCCTGAGCTGCAGCTACATGGCCATCTTGGATGTCTCTCCGCCCGGTGATGAAATTTTTTTTGGTTTCTTAGTTTTCCTTTGGCGGACGCCCGTTCCCCACAGAACCGGACCTTCCTGGGTTCACTGTGCTTGCTGTGAAACTCTCAGTCCTCAGCGCTTCCAATTGCTGTTTTCCTTGTGGAGATGGGACCAGCCGAGCCCGTCTGTCCTGTATACTCCGCACCGGGAAGCGCTGCGCTGGGGCGCCGGCAAAACAGCCGCGCCGGCCAAAAGAGTCGTGCTGGCGACCCATGTGGCTCCTCTGCCGGGAATCTCCCGGTCTGTGGGCAACAAAAATTCTTCGGAAAGTGCAGCATCCACTCGTTCTCTGCGCTTTCACTGGGAGCTACATTTCTGAGCTGTTGCTAATCGGCCATCTTGGATCTCTCCCTAAAATACATATATTTCTTCACTTAAAATAATATTAGTAAGTTAAAATGTACTTGTGACCTACCATAATGTCAGCATAATTTCCAAGAAGTAGTTTGGAATTAAGACCTGAGAAATGAAGTTGGGGGTTTAGTTTACATTTAGAAAGGTAAGGTAATAATAGCACCTTCTCTTGGCTACTGCAGCCAAGGAAGACTTTGAATCATGTTGACCAGAACATGTAAATGGAGTCAATATTTTTTGCTCAATGAAGAAAAAAGCAATATAGGCATCAGTGATTGAATTCCAGCTGTGCCATCTGCTGGCTGAGTGACTGTGGTAAAGTCACTAACTCTTTCTAAGGCTACAGTAACTTACTCTGAAAATAATCACCTTCTTTACCAGGATCTGGTAAAAATTATGTAAGAACATATATATGAAAGATCCTAGCATGCTTAGTACTCAATACATGTTAAGATTTATTAATCTCACTAAATTAAGTTAAAAGGGAGTGATCTTAGAAATTCTATGTTATACTAGTAAATGGATAATGAAAAGGATAAAATATGAGTGAGCTGGGAAGTGCATTTGGAAATGGAAATAGAGATGCTGGTCCTTTACAAGCAAATCATCATCATCTTCAAACAACAATGGTAATCAAGTATTTGCCATATATCAGAGGCTTTATTAGCATTTTATATACAACTCTTATTAATCTTTACAATAAGCCAATGATGCTGATACTATCATTATTCCTATTTTGCAAGTGGTAAGAGGCTAACTTGGCTAAGGTTATATGGTTTGTAAGTAAATGGGGGAAGACTTTATATCCGTTCTCACTCAGTTGTTATGTGTACATTTGAGGTTAAGGTTATAAGTGTTATTCACAATCATAGACTGTTCTCTTATTTTTACTTTCCATGTGACTTATACGAGAAAGGAATTGAATCTATACATGTTTTTGAAATATAACTTTTTTAATATGTGATTTTTAATTGTTTTATTAATTAAAAATTTACAAATATAGACTGGATTATTAACTGTATATCACAAATGTGTCTAATTTGAATATTGAGAACTATATATACTATTACGTAGGAAAAAAAAGTGTTTTAACCCAACAGGGCATAGTGAACAACTAATTCAAGTGGTCCAACAAGCTTGAAGTGCACTCACCACCCCACTTGGCAGAATTATTGCAGGCTTCTGCCAACATTATGACATTTTAAGAGTCTGGTAAAGGCAGGAAGTGTTTAGTAACAATGGAATTAATTTATCAGGAATTAAATCATTTAAAGCATCTGGCAGTTCTCCTACGTGACAATTAATTTGGATCCACTTATAGGCAAATTACAAAAGACAGGAAAGAATTTCCAGATTTCCAACCATCATCTGAATTCCCTTTCCCCACATACCTAGCAGGAGATGGCAGACAATGAGAAGAGTTCAGCTTTTATGGTAGTAAGATACATTTACTGAAATTTTACCCTGTGCTAAGGCACTATTCTGAATACTCTCTCTATATAAACTCATTGTGTTGAGGAACTATTACTCCAATTTTAAGGTGAAGAAACTGCTAATTAATTTTCACAAGGCCACACATATAGGATTTATGAATTCTATAATTCATAAATTACAGAATTAGGAATAGAACCTGAGCAGCCCATTTCCAGAATTAACATTTTCAACTGTTGTACTAAACAGAATTTATCAAGAGTTTTGTCATTAGAAAAATTTAGGGATACAAAGCTACTTTAATTTCAGTATTTATAGAAGTTTTATGTTTTTCAGTTTAGTATTGCCTTAGTTTTGAATTGTCTATGACAGGGGCCCCAACCCCAGGGCCAGTGACCAGTACTGGTCCATGGCCTGTTAGGAACCGGCCACACAGCAGGAGGTAAGCAGTGAGGCAAAGGAGCATTACCACCCGAGCTCTGCCTCCTGTCAGATCAGTGATGGCATCAGATTCTCATAGGAGCATGAACCCTATTGTGAACTGTGCATGTGAGGAATCTAGATTGCACACTCCTTTTGAGAATCTAATGCTTGATGATCTGCAGTGGAACAGTTTCATCCTAAAACCATCCCAACCCCAACCCCGGTCCATGGAAACATTGTCTTCCACAAAACCTGTCCCTGGTGCCAAAATGGTTAGGGACTGCTGGTTTATGAGATGGTAGCAGTCAAGCCTGAAATATTAAGTGTTTAGAAGCCCCTAAAAGACGATTCTGGAACCACCCTTCATAAAGATTTTAGTTCTTATTTATGCTACTTATGCTCAGTAGCATAATCTATTCATCTAAAGAACTTCATCATTTTCTTTGTCTTTCAATTGCTGCAGAGGATCAGGCTACTGAGTTTGCAGAGAGGCAAGAATGTTACTTTGGCCTCTACCTTGAATGCTGTTTCCTCAAATATTTGCATGGTTTGCTTCCTCACTTCCTTCAGGCTCTGTTTGAGTGTAGCTCTCCTTAAGAGACCATTTCCTGGCCACATTTTAAAGTAGTGCCCCGTAATTATTTTTTTTTAATTCTCATACTCTCTTTTATTTTTTTCTTCATAATACTACCTACCTGACCTTACACATTCTTTCATTAGTTCATTCATTCATTACTTGCTTCTCCCACTGGAAGGCAAGCTCTAGGAATTGTCTTACCATTTGCTGTATCTGCAGTGCCTATCATATAGTTAGGTGCTCAATAAATATTTGTTGAATCAATCAATCAACCAGTTAATAAAGTGATTAATTGTCATGTTGTAAATGGTACACTCTGACTTTTTCAGAGAAAGTGAGGAAATAATTTTTATTAAGAACCAGTAGAAAGAATTCAGAATAACTCTGGACAAGAACCATGAAACCCAGGTCCTAGCCCTAGTTCTGACACTATTTGAAGTCATTTAATTTCAGTCTCTCTAAGCTTTAGCTGCTTGTCTTTCAAAATGAAATAGTAAAAACAGAATGTTAAGGTAGTGGAGTGATTGTGGTCATGTGATAAAATCACAGATCAGAAATAGGAGGGTGGTAAAAAAGAATGACATCCTAAGTATGTGTTTATATATATTTATATATACACATTTATGACAAAATGAAAAAAAATAAAGTGATAAACAGGATACCTTAATAAAAATCCTGTTTCTCTCTAGAACTGTGACCTTTGGCCAGTTACTCCCCTTATCCAGACTTATCCTCATATATAAAACAAATAGGTTTGATTAGATAATCTATACTTACTTTTCAGTATTAAAATATTTCTAGATATAAGATCATTATTTTTAAAACATTACCTAAAGTGCATATTATGTCAATAATTACACTAAAAATTGTGAAAAATCAGCTTATAAATGTATTATAGAAGTCGCTACAACAACAGATTTTCAGATCACAGTATTAGACTGATTCCCAAATAATCCTGGTTTAACTGTGATAGTCTACAAAAAAACAAAGAAAACTAAACACCAAGTTAAAATAAGCAAAAACTGTTCAGAAAGTTTATTATCTTGAGTTTGTTTCATGCTTTTTTGAAGAAGAATTTGAATAATCACTTACATACATTTTAATAAATAACAATTCCATAAAAGCTGTCATGTTGTTAGCTACTCATCAAATCAAAATGCTTCTATGACTTTCTCATTCAGAGATGATATTATTCACTTGGTGTTCTCAGAAGTAGCAAGTTATTTTCAAATTAACACAATCTGTTCAATTTACTCTTCATCACAACTAAGATGCATTGAAAAATGAACATAGCTGTTTTACTTACGTTTGCTCCTGTCCCCAAGTTTTCCCCAGGAAGATTAAAAAACAAAGTATTCCCAAGAGGCCCATGGTTGTAGATAGCAGGAAATCATGGATATAACTGTTTTGAGGATATTCTCCTTTTAAATAAACTGAACTTGAAGAATTCAGATAATCTGGTTAATTATTAATGTCAGAAAGGTGAACATCTAAGCAGGAAAACTAGAATTGGAACTAAAACACCCTTTCATGCCCAGAAATACAGATAGGGAGTCTTTTATAGGAACTTATACCCAGGAAATTTATTTTTATTAATACAAATAAAGGGAATTTATTTTTGTTAATGCAAATAAAGGGACTCTAAAATGGGAATTTGGCACTATGAAGAGTGGCTCAAAGCTGAAATCAGTAAGTAAGCCCATTGCCTTTGGCCTTCCTTCTCTTGTCAAGGGCATTTGCTTTGATGTTGCATCATCTACAAGCACACATCCGGCAGGTCCACTTTAATACTGATGGAGACCCACCTGGACTCAGTTTCAAATTGAAATGAGTTTTGAAGCACCCTGGTTTAGACAGGGCTCACAAGATGATCTTTTTTGGAGACCTGAATGGTAGTGTAACCTTGGTGCTGGAAATGGTCTGAGCACAACCTATCTCTGCAAAGGAAGTCTAGGGAATTGTTCTTTGGTCTGTGTCAGTCTAGAGAACATTAGGTGGGGGAAAGACTGTGACTGACAATTTTTTTTTATTTACTTTTTATTTTTTTATTTTCTTCTTTGCTGTTGTCCTTCTCTAAGTAACCAATCAAATAATTTAGTACTGACTAGGGAGTGGATATGCTCCAGTATTTAATAAGTCATACACCACTCATTCCAAGTTTGTCTTTATTCAGATATAGAATATCCTTCCTTTTAAAGAAAACTCATGTTATACCTCTCAGTCAGGATTTTAATATAAAAGCTCCAGAAAAACAAAGCTTCCTATAACAACTGAGTCTAGTAATTAATTCACAATGTACTAAAATTTTATCTTTATACTTTTTTTTTTTTTTTTTTTTTGAGACAGAGTTTCTCTCTGTCACCCAGGCTGGAGTCCAGTGGCACTATCTCGGCTCACCGCAACCTCTGCCACCCAGGTTCAAGGGATTCTCCTGCCTCAGCCTCCAGAGTATCTGGGACTACAGGCATGCACCACCATGCCCAGCTAATTTTTTGTACTTTTAATAGAGATAGGGTTTTACCATGTTGGCCAGGCTGGTCTCAAACTCCTCACCTCAGGTGATCCACCGACCTCGGCCTCCCAAAGTGCTGGGATAACAGGTGTGAGCCACCACGCCTGGGTGATTTTTACTTGTTATTTTTTACGATGTTTATGTTCATTAGAAAGTTTTAAATTTATTATCTTCTCTTTTTTAGTACTTATTTCTACCTTAGTATATAATATGTACTGATCTTTAAAATAATAAAACAGATGTCTGTAAACATATTTCTATAAATGAGATATTTATGAGCATACTGGCATTCTTTGCTTTGAATTAGTAAATAATAAACCAAAAATATTTACAAACACTAGGGAAAAAAATGAGTACAAAGATAAACTTAATATACAAATTTCACTGAAGGTATCTCTTACATGTCATTGAAATGACAAACATTTGCCACTACTGTCTGATCATCTAGCCCATTTATTTCAAAAGGGAATCTGTGAAATGATTAAGCTGGGTTGCAAAAGAAGGGTCAAGTTAAAATAAACAAAGTACTTTTGCCATCACTTTTGGGAAATGAAATTTAAGAGAGAACAAGAACACTCAAATAAAGGCAGGTAATATTTGTATTTTAAGTGCAAATAAGTTTGTTTGCTTGAGCTATAAAGTAAATGCTGATAACCAATTTTTGCAAACCATTGTCCTGTTTCTCTGGTAGAAAACATTTAGAAAATGATGGATTTCAAAGATTCTCAATGGAACTGAAGTTCAACAATTTATAGATTCTCAACTGTGTTTAGTCAAAATTTTTTATTTACCTTCTAAATGTGACTCACAGATGAATTTTTGAGGCTGGATGTGGTAGCTCACGCCTGTAATCCCAGCACTTTGGGAAGCCAAGGTGGCTGGATCACCTGAGGTCATCAGGAGTTTGAGACCAGCCTGGCCAATAGGGTAAAATCCCATCTCTACTAAAAATACAAAAATTAACTGGGTGTGGTGGCAGGCTACTGTAATCCCAGCTAATCGGGAGGCTGAGGCAGAAGATTCGCTTGAACCTGGGAGGCAGAGGTTGCACTGAGCAGAGATCATGCCACTGCATTCCAGGCTGAGCAACAGTTCCGTCTCAAGAAAAAAAAAAGATTTTTCTTTATAATTTAAAATGTGACCTTTGGTGAATCTTTGGTTCTTATACAAATACTGTCTTTCTAAAAGAGAAGAATCTCAGATCTGGCAGAAAGTTTAGTGGTCACCTGACCTTCCTGCTTATGCTACCTCAATTCTCCCGTCATGATTGAGCCCAAATGACCTAGCCTAGGGCACAAAGACCCTCTTGAGCCCTGCTCAGTTCTCCAGCCTCAACATTCCATTCTTCACTTTGGCCAGGGAGCTGAATTACTTGTGATTGTTTCCTGAAGTCACCTTTACACAAAGGTGCTCTTAGCAGGATAACAATTTTGTATCTTTCAAATGGATATTCTTTAGTTATTTTGCACTTATTTGGTAAAAAAGTCTGAACACCAATTTTCTATTAATACAAACTACAGAACTCTTTTTTATGTATAATAAAGGATTTTTATCCTGCATAATTTTGAAAATCTGAGAGCTTACAGGGAGGTATATTAATGGGTTGTAAAAAATCAGTGACATTTTGTTTGTTATTATTCTCGGAAATTTAGCCCACCAGACTGTAAACTTCAAGTGACTTCTGGCTGGCTAGAATAAGAGGTGATGTGACCCATAACTGCCCCAGGTAATTTTCATGAGCCTGTTCCCTGTCCAGAGGCCAGTGGAGAAACAGAGGTGTCTCCTCAGAATTAAATTATTCTAAACGAAGACACAAGAATCATGCAAGTTTTGTTCAAGAGTGGTAGGCTGGCACTAGGCAGGTGGGTACTTCTAAGTAAAACCCAATATTTGTCCCTCTGACTGCTTTTTGGCTCAAGCCCACAGACTCATGTTCTAATTCTTTAGTAGAAAGGCTCTAATAAAAGGCCAACTGAAATTCAAAAAGAACCACTTCAATAACTCTCCATGGGACATAGAAAAGGAAGGCACTGCAGGCTTCAGTACCAGCAGTTTAAAGACTGACTGGAGAGAGGGCGGAGGTGAAGCAAGGTGACTGAATAGAACCCCCCAGAGATAGTTCTCCATACTGGAACACCAAATAGAACAACTATTCATGCAAGATAGCACCTTTATAAAAGCCATAAAATTAAGTGAGTGATCACAGTGCCTGGTTTTACTGTAATGATAAGGAAAGAGGCATTGAAGATGGTGGGAAAGACCACTCTGAATTGCCTACACCACCCTTCCTCCAACCACAGGCTGCATCGCAGGAAAGAGAATCTGTGTGCTGGGAGGAGGGAGAGCAAAGTGAGTGTGGGACTTTGTATTAGAGTCAGTGCTGCCCTGTCATGGTGGAACATAACACAGGATGGAATTCTGACATTGCCCAGAATTCTGACAGCACATTTAGGCCAGGCCTTGGGCCAAAGGAGAATTCTCTGCTCCAGAAGGAGAAACCCAGGTCATGGCTGGCTTCACCACTGGCTAACTAAAGTGGTCTGAGGTCCTGAATCTATTTGAGTGGCAGTCAGGACACAAGACTAAAATCTGTAGATTCAACTTAAAATGCTAAGTAGCCTCAACTTACTCCTACTGACTGAATGAACTCCCACTTGGCCAAAGGCACCCCAGAACAACCTTAAAAATTGAATTCCTGGTCATAATAGGAAGGGAGGTTACACATGCTTTGTTATACCCGCTCCTTTTGGAGTTTAGGCACAACTGGCCAGCATTTAAGTTAAAAGAGAGATCATAAGAGAGATAAAACAGACTCTGTGGCAATAAGATACCAAATTATAAACAAGACCTCAGGCCATTCAGGCAAGGATTCACACCCTACACACCATAAAATGTCATTAAATGGGTTTTAAAAATCAAGCTGGTATAGGCTGGGCACAGTGGCTCACGCCTGTAATCCCAGCACTTTGGGAGGCCAAGGCAGGTGGATCATCTGAGGTTAGGAGTTCAAGACCACCCTGGCCAAGTAAATTTTTTATATTTACTAAAAATACAAAAAATTAGCTAAGTGTGGTGGCAGACCCCTGTAATCCCAGCTACTCCGGAGGCAGAAGCAGGAGAATTGCTTGAACCCAGGAGGCGGGTGAGCTGAGAACATGCCATTGCACTCCAGGCCTGGGCAACAAGAGCAAAACTCCATCTCTAAAATAACTAACTAACTAACTAACCTGGTATAATATGGCTTACTTTCCAACCTGACTCTGATGTAGCATCACATGACAGAAGACCCTGATGGGAATAAAAATATTTTACCTCAAAATACATTTCTTTGACATATTTTGAAATGGCCCTGCAAAGCTATCTTTTGTGGGGGAGATTTGTATCTGTAGAGAATCTCCATTAACGCAGCCAGGCCTTCCCCTTCTAGGCTTTTCCCAGATCTAGCAGAGTTGACCTGAGAGTCTGACATCTCAAAGGTCTGAAAAGAGACAGACATTTGCCATTGACTCTCTCTGAGGGATGCTTCCTATGAGGAGTCATCTACATAACAAGAGCTTTGGACCCCACAACCTCCTTTAACTCAAGCATTACTTTCTATTGACACTGAACCTTTAGACAACAGAGTAACTCTCTCAACCAATTGTCAACTAAAGAATCCTTAAAACCCACCTATGTCTTGTTAAGTCCCTGCTTGGAGATGTCCTGATTTTTGGGGGCTGAATCAATGTATACTTTCCATGTATTGATTTATGTCATTGCCTGTAACTCCTGTCTCCTGAAAATGTATAAAACCAAACTATAACCTACCTGCTTCAGGCACCTCTTAAGACTGCTCAGAACCTCTTAAGACTGTTCCAAGACCGTGATCACTCATACTGACTCAAAATAAGCCACTCTGAAATATTTTACTGATTTTTTTTCTCTGTTAGCAAGTCCTATGGCAAAGTCTAGTGGTGTCCTGAACTTGGAGGTAGTGGACTTGGGGTGCAACACAGTTTGACACTAACTGTGGCAGCCACAGGAGTACGTATGTCACTCCTCCCCAAACTCCAGGTGCTGAAGCTTGGGGAGAGCTTCCTTCTGCTTGGGGAAAGACAGAAGAGGACAGAGGACTTTGCCTTGCAACTTGGATATCAGCTTAGTCACCATAAAAACACCAAGCAGATTCCCAAAGCTTCCCATTCCAGGTTTTGCTCCTGGATGGTGTTTCTAGACCCACCTTGGGTCAGAAGGGAATCCACTGCCCTGTTGGTATGGACTTGGTTCTGGCAGGATACACCACCTGCTGACTAAAGTGGCCTTGGGCCTTGAATAAACATTTGCAGCAGGCATAACCAGGCAGTAGTGACTGCAGGCCTTGGTGAGCCCCAGTACTTGGCTGGTCTGGAAGGCTGTGGGCTTTAGGTAAGACCAAGTGTGATGCCAGCTGTGGCCAGGATAGAGTCTGAATCACTCCTCCTCCAGCTCCAATTAGCCAAGCCTAGAGAGAGATGCCTTCCGATTCTGGAAAGAGAGGGAAGACAGCAAGAGACTTTGCCAAGATAGTCACTGCTTTGGTGACTTCAAGTGTAGTTCAAGCAATGGCTTTCTTCTCTATTTTTCCTCATTTACCATTTGATCTTCAAATACAAATCTATCCACAGTGGATTTGAACCACTGTATTTCCCAGAATGTGGCTTATCCAGTTATTCTCTGACTCTTTCTACCTCTGACCTTTTCAGGTTGTCTTCCCAATCTGCTATCTGCCTGGTGGTCACTTCAGCCAGTCTTGCTCCAGCCCTATTGAGGAAGGGAGAACCAGACATAACCCAGATTAGGTCTTCAATTATGTCACATTTATTACCATCTTGTACATTTGAAACTTTGCATAGAATACGCAATAGTACTTAATAAGAATCAAAATGTTCAGACTGGGATATAAATTATTTAAGACTTTACAAAATAGAGAATTAGTTACAGACAAACTATCTGGAGAAAGCTAGGAGCTGTAATCCCAGCATCTGTAATCCCAGGATCACGTCTGTAATCCCAGCACTTCGGAAGGCCAAGGTGGGTGGATCACTTGAGGTCAGGAGTTCAGGCAAGGATTCACACCCTACACACCATAAAATATCATTAAATGGGTTTAAAAAATTAACCTGGTGTAGGCTGGGCACAGCAGCTCAGACCTGTAACCTAGCACTTTGGGGAGGCTAAGGCAGGTGGATCACCTGAGGTCAGGAGTTCAAGACCAGTCTGGCCAACATGGCGAAACCCTGTCTCTACTAAAAATACAAAAAAAAAAAAAAAAAAAAAAAAAAAAAAAAAAGCTAGGCATGGTGGCAGATGCCTGTAATCCCAGCTACTCAGGAGGCTGAGGCAGGAGAATTGCTGGCTAACATGGTGAAACCCCATCTGGCCAACATGGTGAAACCCTGTCTCTACTAAAGATACAAAAATTAGCCAGGCAAGGTGGCTCATACCTGTAGTCCCAGCTACTTGGTAGGTTGAGACGTGAGAATTGTTTGAACCCAGGAGGTGGAGGTTGCAGTGAGCTAAGATCACGCCACTGCACTCCAGCCTGGGCAACAGAGTGAGACTCCATATATATATATACATACATGGAGAAGGTGTCAAAGAGAAGGTAAGACTTCAGCATGGTTTGATATCTTTCCTATCTTTTTTCTACTGATCTCAAACAATCAAATCACCATTTCTGCAACTTACTAGATGTGTTCCCTGAAGCACTACATTTTTCTGAGCTTCGGTTTACTCATTGGTAACCTGAGGGTAATAACACCCTTCAACATGGTTGTAAAGATGACAGATAATTTAGCAAGTTATTATCACAATAACTGATAAACGTTGGAAACTAATAATGGGTAGCTATTGTGTTGTCACCATTTGGATAAGCTCCTTAAAGGCTAAGAGTATGTCCTGTATGTCTGAGTCTCATAAAATCTCTTTTAAATGCAGTGGAGTTTACAGGTCTTATTGAGATGTGATTAACATTTATGGCATTTCTTCTTAATTGCTAGACTGATTCTTGAGAAGCAAGAGGAATACTTCAAACAATATTGGGTTCAAAGTTTAAATGAGAAGCATATTTTGGAACAAAGCCCTTTTACAGCTTTTGAGATAAAGAAGTAGGTTACACATAATCTACTAAAGGCAATCAATGCCATAACAAGAGACAAAACTGTTTACAGTGCCTTCTAAAAATGATTCTAGTCCATTTACACTCATTTACTTGTTATTATTGATCAGTAAGGACTTAGTACTGATATTTTATTATTTGTTTTCTGCTTGTTTTGTTGGTCCTCTCTTCCTTTCTTCCTTCCTTCCTATCTTCCTTTGTGTAAAAGTGATTTTCTCTAGTAGTATGTTTTAATTTCTTGCTTTTTATTTTTTGTGTAGCAATTACAGGTTTTTGCTTTGTAGTTACCATGAGGCTTGCAAATAACACCTTATAAACAATTATTTTAGACTTAGAACAACTATAAAGAAAAATTTTAAAAATGAAGCAAAGAGAAAGCAAAAAAACCTGTATTTGACTTTTTATTGTGTCGATTTATCTTTCTACATTGTCTGTCTCTTAAAAAATAATTATAGTTATTATTTTTGATCAGTTTATTGTTTAGTCATTCTACTAAGCATATGAGTGGTTTACATACTGTAATTACAGTGTTACAGTGTTCTGCATTTCTCTCTGTGTTACTTTTACCAGTGAGTTTTATACTTTTAGATTATTTTTCATTGCTCATTAATATCATTTTATTTCAGATTGAAAAGCTTCCTTTAGCATTTCCTATAAGGCTAACGTTGATAAAATTCCTCAGCTTTTGTTTGTCTAAGTATTTCTCTATGTCTAAAAAATAATTGTGCTGGGTATAATATTCTAGGTTGGATGTTTTCTTTTCCTCAGCACTTTGACTATGTCATCCCACCTTTTCCTGGCCTGTAAAGTTTCTGCTAAGAAGTCTGTTGCCAGATGTATTACAGAGCTCCTTTATGTTGTTTCTTTTCTCTTGCTGCTTTTAAGATTCTTTCTTTATCCTTGATCTTTGAGAGTTTGATTATTATGTCTTGAAGTAGTCTTATTTGGGTTGAATCTGCTTGACTTTCTTTGATTTTCTTGTACTTAGATATTCGTATCTTTCTCTAGGTTTGGAATGTTCTGTTACAATTTCCTTGAATAAACATTCTATCCCAATCTCTCTCTCCCCTCTCTCTTTCTCTCTCTCTCTATATATATACATATACAAAACCTTTAAGGCCAGTAACTCTTACATTTGCTCTTTTGAGACTGTTATCTAAATCTTGTAGGCATGCTTCATTCTTTTTATTTTTTTCCTTTTTCTCCTCTATGTATTTTCATATAGCCTGTCTTCAAGCTCACAAATTCTTTCTTTTGCTTGATCAAGTCTGCTATTGAGAGACTCCAATGCATTTTTCACCTTTCAGGAGTGGTGAAGAGGTTGTCCTTATCTTCTGCCAGTTTTCAAAGTGAATGCTTCCAGTTTTTGCCCCTTCAGTATGATATTGGCTGTGGGTTTGTCATAAATAGTTCTTAATATTTTGAGATACATTCCATAGCATGAAGCCTGTTGATTTTTGTTGAAGGCCTTCTCTGCATCTATTGAGATAATCATGTGATTTTTGTCTTGGTTCTGTTTATGTGATGGATTACATTTATCAATTGACGTATTGAAGCAGCCTTGCATCCCAGGGATGAAGCCAACTTGATTGTGATGGATAAGCTTTTTGATGTGCTCTTGGATTTGGTTTACCAATATTTTATTGAGGATTTCTGCATTCATGTTCATCAGGGATATTGGCCTGAAATTTTCTTTTTGACCATTTTGGTATGAGGATGATGTTGACTTCATAAAATGAGTTAGGGAGGATTTTCTCTTTTTCTACTGTTTGGAACAGTTTTAGAAGGAATGGTACCAGCTCCTCTTTGTACTTTTGGTAGAATTTGGCTGTGAACCCGTCTGACCCTGGACTTTTTTCGGTTGATAGGCTATTAACTGCTGCCTCAATTTCAGACCTTGTTATTCGCCTATTCAGAGATTCATCTTCTTCCTGGTTTAGTCTTGGGAGGGTGTAAGTGTCCAGGAATTTATCAATTTCTTCTAAATTTTCTGGTTTATTCAGAGGTGTTTGCATTATTCTCTGATGGTAGTTTGTATTTTTGTGGAATCAGTGGTGATATCCCCTTTATCATTTTTTATTGCATCTATTCTCTCTTTCCTTATTAGTGGTTTATCTATTTTGTTGATCTTTTCAAAAAACTAGCTACTGGATTCATTAATTTTTTGAAGGGTTTTTTGTGTCTCTATCTCCTTCAGTTCTGCACTGATCTTAGTTATTTCTTGTCTTCTGCTAGCTTTTGAATTTGTTTGTTCTTGCTCATTAGGGTGTCAATTTTAGGTCTTTCCTCCTTTCTCCTGTGGGCATTTAGTGTTATAAATTTCCCTCTACACACTGCTTTCAATGTGTCCCAGAGATTCTGGTATGTTGTGTCTTCGTTCTCACTGGTTTCAAAGAACATCTTTATTTCTGCCTTCATTTCATTATTTATCCAGTAGTCATTCAGGAGCAGGTTGTTCAGTTTCCATGTGGTTGTGTGGTTTTGAGTGAGTTTCTTAATCCTGAGTTCTCTTTTTTTTTTTTTTTTTTTAGAAAAAGAGAGAAAAGCAGAAAGAAAGAAACAGCAAAAGAAAGAAAAAAAAGAATGAAAGAGAGAAAGAAAGAGGAAGAGAAAGAGGGAGAGAGAATGGGATTGTTTTACTGCCCATGCTAGAATGCAGTCTAAAAATGGGTATTCAAAACCTCTTTTATGCCAATAATTGTGCTTAACAATGGAGACAGGAAGGAATAGGGGACGAAATAACAAATAAGCAGCCAACCAATATTTTATTTAAACCTGTGAAATGCTATGCAATTGCTGAGGAGTGATTTCCTTCCAATTATGTGGTCACTTTTAAAATAGGTATAATGTGATACTGAGAAAAATGTATGTTTTGTGGATTTGGGGAGGAGAGTTCTGTAAATATTTGTTAAGTCTAGTTGTTCCAGGTCTGAGT
>PVKP010046790.1:0-15395 GCA_004027715.1 Plecturocebus donacophilus | reverse complement strand
AAGAGGTTTTTAATACCCATTTTTAGACTGTATTCTAGCCTGGACAATAAAACAAGAATCCCGTTCTCTCTCCCTCTTTCTCTTCCTCTTTCTTTCTCTCTTTCATTCTTTTTTTTCTTCCTTTTGCTGTTTCTTTCTTTCTCCTTTTCTCTCTTTTTCTAAAATCTCTTCCTCTTTCTTTCTCTCTTTTATTCTTTTTATTCTAAAAAACAAAAAACGTGGCACATATACACCATGGCATACTATGAAGCCATAAAAAAGAATGAATTCAGGTCCTTGGTAGGGATATGGATGAAGCTGGAAACCATCATTCTTAGCAAACTCACACAAGAACAGAAACCAAACAGTGCATGTTCTGACTCATAAATGGGAGTTGAACAATGAGAACACATGGACACAGGGAGGTGAACATTACACATGGAGGCCTGTTGGGAGATGGGGGGCTAGGAGAGGGATAGCAGAGGGTGCGGGACTAGGGGAGGGATAGCATTAGGAGAAGTATCTAATGTAGATGATGAGTTGATGGGTGCAGCAAACCACCATGGCACATGTATACCTATGTAGCAAAACTGCACGTTCTGCACATGTATCCCAGAACTTAAAGTATAAGAATTTTAAAAAGCAAATAAATTAGCAAATAAAAGTATTACACCTAGAAATAAAGAGTTGAGAAAAGGTTATTTGACATTTCAGTCACATCTTTCTAACAGCAACAACAACAAGAAAAATTATTCAGTTGGAAAGAAAAAAAGAAAAACATTTTAAAATCAGTAACAAGCAAAAAAAAAGCTGGTAAAACTCAGAAAAAATGAACCTAATGATTAAAAGAGAACAGAAACATTGATTTCAAAAATAAAGACATGAAGAGGAGACAGAAAAAAATAAAAATATGAAATGGAAAATAAAAACTATAAGAATTAAGGTGAATATGACAAATATGAATTAAAAGGAGATTACATTTCTTGAACACCAAAGACAAAATGGATGTTTTAAATGCAAGAGATATAATAGAAAAAAGCTTCTGAAATAAAGTGCTGAGTCTGCAACTTGAAAGGCATACTAGTTATATATTCAGTGAATTTCCAGATTTTGAGGATAAATACACAACCTTTAAATAGTGATGAAAAAAGCCACCAGCAGGAAAAACATTATAAATTCTCACAAACCCATTTCCACAAGACAATAGAACAATATCTGATAGGCTCTGTGTACAATTGTAACCAAATAATTTTAGAACTCTAAAAGTTTTTCTTTCAGACATAGTCAACAGTCTTAATATTCTCATGCATGCAGAAGTTCAGGGAAAACTGTACCTCTAACTTTACTGAAAAAAAGAAATTACTCTAGGATGAAATCTAGCCAACCAAGTAATGTACCAATATAAGAAGCTGAGGTAGGAAGATTCCATGGTGAAAATACTGGCAGTGAGCACTAAATCATATTAAATACAGAAGTAAAGACTAAGCAACTGTGGACTTATGGCTATAGAACAGAATAAAGATGTTATAAATCTTGACCATGTAGAAATAATATTACTAACAAAATCTGGAAGTTGTAAAGAAGAAATTATAGAAAAAATAAGTATCTATTTTATCAGCTATACTGGAAATAAGTAAATATTATTGCCAACTGAAAATAAAATAATGATTTATTACTCTATTAAGATTTTAACTCTATCTTTTAACAATTACATTATTTGTGTGTGTGTAAGATACATAACACACACATCTACATACATAAAAAGGATTTATAATAAATATGTTCTAGGTCACTTGAATTTTCATATAAAATTTATAATCAATTTGTTAATGTCAGCAATAAAGTTTGCTGGAGTTTTGATTAGGACTGCTTTAAATTCATAGGCAAAATGAGGAGAATTGACATCTTTACCATATTTTATCTTAGCAGCATGGCATATCTCTCCAATTATTTAGATTTTATTTAATATCGGAAGAATTACTTTTTTAATTTCTATATATTCTATCACCCTCCAGCACAGTTTTGCTCATAATGGGTATCAGGAAATAATTAGTCAATGTAATCAACGTCCCTCAAACCAAAATATTTATTCAGGAATAATAAATCTGTAGGTAAAGATGAAAGTAAGAAAAAGACATGGTAAAGGTACAGGTAAATGTATTGTTCCAACAACAATTTAAAGTTTAAATTGTGCAAAAGCAATGGATCTTTAAAGTTCAAAAGAGCATTTATTTTATTTACCCAGCAAAACTTCCACTGGAATTCCATATCTTATCTCCACTATACGTGTAATTATCACTAAATTAATACCTGTTGAATGAAGAGCCTTTACACTTAACTCTTGAATATCTTCCCCAAACTGTTGTGTCATTAAACCTGATTGGTTTTCAAGGGGGAAGGAGATCTTCTACAAATACTTATTCAAACTCTACATGAAACACTATTCTGCAAACATCTCGGGAATAGCGTTATGAGGATGTTACTCAAAGAACATTAACATTTTAACACAGAAGCCCTAAGTACAAAGACCTGAAAAACTGATAAAACTATGGTTGAGTTGTAGAAAATGAAAGTTATATAGCTACTGGGTCTTTGAAAAAAGGGTCTGAGAAAAGAGGAGTGGGGCTGGAAAAGGAGGAGGAGGAAAGTTTAAACACTTCAGAGGTAATTAAAGGAAACGAATAAATCACGATGAGCAGTAGTAGTTAGAAATGCATTTGGAGAACCATTAATTGGGTTTATAAAACTATATTGTAATATAGAACTATGTAAAAATTCTTCTATATACATCACAATAAAGTGGTCAAGAAATTAACAACAGAATATTGTCCTGCTTTTCATTAATGTTAAATCCAAGATGCCCTCACAGCCAGCTGGTGTGCTTTTCCGAAATGACTACCTGGTGTTAAGAACACAATCTTTTATGTTAGGACAGTGCATTTCTCTTTAGACATTAGTGTACTGAACCTTACTGTCACATATTTGAAACTCTAACCACTACGTTCATTGTCCCTGATGAAAATATGAATAATATTACAACAATATAATTGCTGTTGAAGTCATTGTTTATTATAGAAAAAATGAGCAGGTAACATTGGCATTTCAAGAATAATGAGTATCTCACTCACACAATAGCAGGAGGGTTCAACAGATCTGCTGACTGATCTGGTGTGAAATAATTGCATTGATGACTTTCTTCAGGTTGTCATCACCAAATATCGCCTGGCAATTATTTTGAACAGCTGGCTGCTGTTATTGTGCATCTATTTATAAAGCTGTTCTCTTCAGCAAAGCTGAGGTCTTATAAGCATCTGTCTGCAGCCAGTTTTTGTTTCTCATGGAAAGATGATTTTTTGCAGACCTTAGTTCCTGTCAGCCTTTCCCCCTTCCCCACCAATATTCAGCATCCTTTTCTGGATCTTCTTTATTTATACATCGTTTCTATTAACAGATCTGTCCCATCCAACCAAAATGAAAACAACCCTGAATTAATTAAGCCATGACTGGCTTCTGTCATATCATAAAACAAATGAGATTATGTCTTATCCCTGTGCTTGTAAAGTCTACTTCCAAACACATATGGGATGACAGCAATAGTTCTTCAACTTCTGATTTCCTCTTGTAGAATTTCATGATTTTATGTTATTTTTTATAGAGGCAATTAAATGAAAAGAAATAGAAGTCACTGAAGAACTGCTTCAAATTAAAGAATAAGATTTCTGGAAGAATTGCCATAGAATATTTCAGCTTAAAAAATATACTGTTTAGGTGTATATCCTAAGAAAGATTAAACAAATATGAGAAGGAGATGACAGCTTGGTGGTGGCCTGTTTTCTCAGAGGACACTCGAGCATCTGTTCAGCTTTGGTCATTTGCTGATACTATTTGAAAGATAAAGCTAAGAAAAGAAATGTTTCATGAAAATGTCCAGAAATATATCAGTAAAGGGAAATATACTAAATCAGCACTGTCAAATAGAACCTTCTGCAATGTAAATACTTTATATCTGCCAGTAGCCACACGTGGCTATTGAGTACCTAAAATACTATTAGTGTAACTTAGGAATTAAACTTGAGTTTCTCTTTAGCTAATTTAATTTTTTTTTTTTGAAACAGGGTCTCACTGTCTCCCAGGCTGAAGTGCGGTGGCTTGCTCTTGGCTCACTGCAACCTCTGCCTCCTGGGTTCAAGCAACTCTCCGGCCTCAGCGTGGCGAGTACCTGGGATTAAAGGCACCTGCCACCATGCCGAGCTAATTTTTGTATTTTTGTAGAGACGGGTCTTCACCATGTTGGCCAGGATCTTGAACTCCTAGCCTCATGTGATCCGCCCACCTCAGCCTCCCAAAGTAGTGGGACTATAGGCATGAGCCATGGACCTTGGCCCCAGCCCCTTAATTTAAATGTAAAAAGCCATATGTATCTAGTGGCTACTGTATTTACAGCTCTATATAATAGTCGAATTCCATGAACAATTATAAATCATAATTTAATTTTTAAGATTAGCAAATAAGCCAAATATTTAAAATGCATATAAGAAAACATTAGAGGAGTTTTTTTTTTGTTTTTAAACTTTGCTCACTCTGTTCTATTATTTCACCCATTTTTTAAAGTTACACTAGTGTGATATTTATAGAATTTGGAGGTTGAATGAAACTGAAAGTAAGAAAAAAGCCTAATTCCATTTTATGTATGAGTAAAATGACTTCCAAAGAGCTTTGAAATGACTTCCCTATGGTCACCTGGCCTTGTCAGAAGCAAGGTTAAAACTAACATCTTTTTGAAGGAAATCCTGCCATTTGCAAAAACATAGATGAACCTAGAGGACATTATGCTAAACAAAATAAGTCAGACACAGAAGGACAAATGCTACATGACTCTACTTATATGTTGAAACTGAAATAGTCAAACTCATAGAAGCAGAGATTGAAATGGTGGTGGCCAGAGGCTGGCAGGAGGGAGAAGCAGGAGGTATGAGCCAGTAAGTACAAAGTTTTGGTGATACAAGATGAAAAGTTCTAGAGATCTACTGAACAACATTGTGTCTATAGTAAGTAACACTGTATTATTATATACTGAAGCTTTTGCTGAGGGTAGATCTTCTGTTAAGTGCTCTTATAGCAATAACAATAATAATAAATAAATAAGGAAGGAGGAGGAACCTTATGTAGTTGATGGTTAGGTTTATGGCATAGATTGCGGTGATGGTTTTGTGAGTATATTCTTTATCTCCAAACTCATCAAGTTGTATGCCTTAAATATGCACAGCTTTTTATACATCAAAAATACATCTAACTTATTTTTCTAGGTAAACATTGTTTTGGTAAAAACACATAATATGAAATTTAACATTTTAACCATTTAGAGTGAACAGTTCATTGGAATTAAGTAGACTTTACTTAAATATACATTTAAGTACCAAATGGTTGTTAAATGTTTGTGCCTCATTGTGCAACTGTCACCAACCAGTATCTACTTCAGGATTCTTGGAAGAGTCAGTAGGAGGGATCTCCAAAAACAAATTTTAGCTACTTTAAAATTTTACCTAGTAGAATACACAAATTCATGGAGAAAGAAAATAGAATAGAGGCTACCAGGGGCTGAGAAGACAAGAAAACGGAAAAGCGGACACCTTTGAACCTCTCTCAAAATTCTTTCTCTCCCAGAGCTAAGTTGTTCAATGGCTGTAATTTTTTTAAAAAAATGAAATACTCTGTTTCACTATCACAAATATTTTAATTGTATATGCTACCTTAATAATGTAATTCCGATTAGTGAATATTAATATTTAATATGGGTAAGACACTGCTTTTGCATATATGTTTGATTAAGTCCTCATGACAAGCCTTTGATGTAGATTTCAGTATTATTCCTATTTTATAGATGAGAAAAATGAGGCATGAGGAAGCTATGTAAGTTTCCCATGGTCATAAACCTAGGAAATAGCAGAAGAGTTATCTCTAACCACCTGGGGCCTATATGTTGATAATTACTATTACTTACACTAATTCTTCCACTGTGCAGTTATAATCTCCTGCAGTCTGGTCTCACTCTTGCCTACCCAGTCTGTCACCTGCTGCTAAACAACTCTGCTATAGACATTGAACAGACCTGTCAGACTTTCATTGTTCATAGATATCACCTGTGTGTTCCAGGCTTTGTTCTTGTTGCTTCCTTCCTTCCCGTTCACTCATCAGCCAGCTCCTGTGTGCTTCAGCCATTGCTCTCTAATGAATTTGCTCTTATCAAGGTACAAAGGAACTGCAAATTAATATACCCAATGAACGCTTCCTATCCACCCCTTAATAGCTCTCTCAGAAGCACTCAATGGTGTTGATCACTGCCTTCTATGTAAGTAGTTGGCCCTCGGGTTTTTGCGTTAACATTAACTTCTGTTTCTTTACTGCTATCTTTGGCTTTTCCTTGGATGCTTCATTTACTGGTGTTTCTCCTCTATCTGACCTTTAAATATTGCTATTGCTCAGTTCTTTCTCACCCTTTCTCCAAGCCTTAGAGAATCTCATCCTTCTCCACTCCTTTAAATACGAGTTTTATGCTTCTGACTCCCAAATTTAATACTTAATCCAAGTTTTCCTTAGTCTTATGCATACAGCTCTCTGATATTTCTATTCAGTAGTTTTTCAAGCATCACAGATTGAAAACAACTTGAGGAGTTTCCCTCAACCAAAATTTTCCCTAGTCTTTCCTATCACAGTATTTGATACCACCTAAAAAAAATCCCAGATAAAATATGTTGCAAGACCCAGTTTTTCCTCTCCCCTACTCAGCTCAATCTGTCCCAGTTATACTGAAACACACCAAACTCATTATCTTCCCCCAACCCTGGTCCAAATCATAACCAAACCTTTCCTGGACCTATTTCAATGATATTTCAAATTGATCTCTCTGGGCCTTATTTTTCTTCTAAAGCTATCTTCTATGTAGATATCATATTGATATTTAAAAAATATATGTCATATTTTCTTTGCTTAAATCTCTTAAATGTTACACTGAAAATAATGATTCAGGACTTCTTAATTTCATCTTATCTTCAATTTCATTTTTACCTTATCGTGTACCACTTGTTCCCTCATCCATGGTAATCCAGCCACACTGGCCTTCTTCCTCTACCTCAGGTATTTTAAAGGCCTTCCAATGTGGGGGCATTTGTATATGTTGTTTCCTATGCCTGAAATGCTTTTGTGCTGGTTCTTCTCAGCACTAGCTCTTTTTCCTCTTTTATTCTCAGATAAAAGATCTCCACTGTGGAAAGGCCTTCCCTGAATATCTTATCTAAAAGGGCCAATCCTATTATTCTCTATCAAAATACACTGTTGTCTTGCTCATAGCCTTTTGCATTTTCTAATTATTTCTTTCTTTCTTTTCTGCAAATGATAAGTTTCAGAGAAAGCAGAGACAATGTTCTATTTTTCTGTTGAAGACCCAGCACTTAGAACAATGCATTGCACAGAGTAGGCTCTCAGTAAACATTAGTTGAATATGTTTGAAAAAATAAAATATATCACATGAAATAGTAGAGGCATTATTTTCAGGCATTGTTCGGGGATTAAAATTTGGGCACTCTTACTCCACTTAGGGATGAATCTTTTCATGGGGGAATGAACTGTGTGAACAATAACATAAAACCCCTAAGATTATTTTGTCCTTTATATCCTCCAAAACTTACACAGTAAACGCACTGTATTAGCCAGTTTTCACACTGCTGATAAAGACATACCAGGCTCCGGTATGTCTTTACATATGTCAATTTACAAAAGAAAAAGGTTAATTGGATTTACAGTTCCACATGGCTGGGGAGGCCCCACAATGATGGTGGAAGGAGCAAGCCATGACTTGCATGGATGGCAGCAGGCAAAAAGAGAGGGCTTGTGCAGAGAAACTCTCATTTTTAAAACCATCAGGTCTCATGAGACCTATTCACCCTCAGGAGAATAGCACTGGAAACACCCACCCCCATGATTCAGTCAGCTTCTACCAGGTCCCTCCCACAACATATGGGAATTATGGGGGCTACAAGATGAGATTTGGGTGGGGACACAGACCCAAACCATATTATGCACACTGAATATTTACTGAATTGAAATATGCAGAATAGATGTTAGAAAAAGTTCACCTTTAGATATGACCTTGAATCATCCATACATAGGGCTAGAGGGGTCATCCATTTATTTTTTTATTTAAAGATTTTCAGTGTTTTTAAGAGAGTTTTAAGTCTTCTTTCTACCTGTGTGATCCTCAAAGCACATGGGCCTGTCTTTTATCAATATCTCAGGACACCTGCTCTCTAGAGCCTTGCCAAAGATTACTCCTTGAAATTCTCAGCTACATGCCCTCCCTAGCAGCAAAAGGTGCCACCTGGAAGAATAACCCAGTTTGCCTTGTTCCTCACTCTTTTCCAGCACCTAATATAAAACTTGATACACAGTAGGTACTCAACAATGTGCAACAGTTGCTAAATGAATAAATGAATGCTGTTTGATTCTTATAAAAAAAACTCACTTGTTGAAGAAATACAGTGGAAATCAGCCTAAATAATACATCTTTCATTTGTTTCTCTGGAGTCTGAAGTTTTGATATTTTAGATATTTCTGCAGAGACAGAATTTGTAAATTATATTCTTAAGGCAGGCCATCAAAAAACTCTAACTCTAAAATATAGTGTTTATTTTCTCACATAAATGGCTTTAATAAATTGTGTTTAAATGATGTTTTCAGGTTATACAGCATAACCTGGAAAGATTATTTATTGATATTTAGTTAAACATGTAGTTTCTGATTTGATGGAAAATTCTCTCTCCTTTTAGAAGAAATATGTTGATCTTTTCCATATATAATTTTATGTTGAATACACATTAAAATATAGACTATTGTGAAAACATAATTCAAGATATAATTCAATTCATAATTCAGTAAGCTGATATTAAAAACATATTCTAAATTCATATTCTAAGATCCTATGCCATATTTATATCCAAGCTTAAGAAGTATTGTCTTCTAGTTCTATGAATTTAAAGCTGATATATGCAAGATTATTTCATAAGGTACAAGAAACTATGCATAAATTGATACATCTTCCTGAATAAATTTATTCACTAGTAATTTAAAACAGTATTTTAATATTAACACTAGCACATACAGTTTATAGAGTAGAATGCAAAATTCACATGAATTTTTAAGATAAAATACAAAGACCTCAAAGAAATTCTATGCCTAGAGAAAGTATCTCTGAGCTATTCTTTTGGGACCCCCAGATGTATACATATTCCTTCTCTGAAGTCAGGAATTCTTTGGTGGAAGATTTTGAGATGCATTTAACCAGTTTTGAATAAAGAGCCATCTCAAAACTTAAAAAAGAGGCCCATCTAAGATGATAGAACTAAAGAAAGGCTTTAGAAAGAGGAGTAGCCCAGAATTCTTCAAGGAAGTAGGTATGAAGAAAAGCCTAAGTGAAGATGAGAGAAATGAGACAGTGCAGGAAACCACAACCAATCCCAAGAGCTCCTTATAGCTTGGCAAGATGAATCTCTGAATGCAGAATAGAACTATCCTGAAAGAGTTCATCCTCTTCAGGTTTGAATCTCCCACCTGCCAGCCCCCAGCTGCCAAGATTCGCTAAGCTAGGACCCAGAGCATGATGCCTTCACTGGTTACAGTGTGAGATGGGGCTGGAGGAACAAGCTGGGTGAGAATTCCACAACCTGGGCCTTGATAGTTCACATCAAGAAGGAGCATAAGAAGGGGCAACCGTGGTAACTTGGAGATGCACTGCCCAGATGCAGAAGGGCAACCAGCATGTCTCCTCAGTTGTTAGCTCCTTTAGTGGCTGCCTCAGCTGAGAACAGCCACCTGGCCTAAAGCCACACCCTTCCCAGGGCAGCCCTCATCTGCAGACTGAGCCAGGCTGGAGCAAATGCCTGCCACTTTGGCCCAACAAGAGCAATTCTGATGGGCAATATATCTTCCAGAGTTTTGAGTTAGCAAAGCCTTTTCTGAGCCTGTACATAGTTCAGTTTCTCCTCCAAGCCAAGCACAGTGGCTCATGCCTGTAATCCCGGTACTTTGGGAGCCCGAGGCAGGTGGATTCCTTGAGCCCAGGAGTTTGAGACCAGCCTGAGCAACATGGTGAAACACTGTCTCTACAAAAAAAAAAAAAAATACAAAAATTAACCAGGCATGGTGGCATGTACCTGTGTTCCCAGCTATTCCAGAAGCTGAGATGGGAGGATCACCTGAGCCTGGGAGGTTGAAGCTGCAATGAGCTGAGATCAAACCACTGCACTCCAGTCTGGGTGACAGTGAGATCCTGTCTCAAAAAAATTAAAAAAAAATATTTCTCCTGCAGCCTAATCCTATTTCCTCCCCTTCCTCTCACAGGTGTTGACCCCTCATAAACTCTGTCTTAGCACGTGCTTCTGAGGAACCCAACTGAGATGGCCTGACATCCTGGCAGGGCCAGAGGCAGAGCCGGGTATTGGAGGCGGATCTGCACACATGGCAGAAAGGCAGTGAATGAAGACAGGCTGGGAACAAGCAGATGAAGAGGAGGGGATGTGTGAAACAAGAGAGCTCCTGTTGAATTGCTTTGAATTTAAGCTATATTTTGAGGCTAGCTTTTCTGGGCCAGCAAATGTGTGATGGGTGGAGGACAGGTTTATATAGCCAGGGATAGGATAGACAATTCCATCCTGTTCGCTTTAATGCTTCTTTGCTTAAACAGGAATATCAAGTTTTTGACCCCATGTTCGTGTTGTGGGAGGAAGGTTTTTTTGACTAATTTTCAGCCCCATACTTCCAATTTTACCTGCTGCTGGATTCAGCCTTCAGACTAATGGGAATCTAGCATTCCCTTTGCCACACATTCTTATTCTCCGTTTAGCTTTCAGGGTTGGATGCAGGCCTGGGCAGTGAAGTGTGGGGCTTTGGTGAACCAAGCATGGCAGGCAGCAGTAGAAGACAAGGTGGGTATGTGGATAGACACAGTTGAAGGGTTGATGATTCCTCTGACCTTAAATGACCCTAAGTAGCAGTTGTGCAGTATTTTGAGCAAGAGCAGATGGTCCATGTAGATAGGAGTAGAAACAGATGGCATCTCACTGTCAGATTTTCTCTCCTGAGACCTGGTGCCTGTCGTTGTATGCTTTATACTGCTCTTTGGCATGCCAAAGGGAGTTTTTAAGAACTCCTTGAATAGGCAGTGGCTCTCCCAGGATCTTGCTGGCCTTCTGCTAGGATGATACGAGGTGGTTTGGGTAAGGGATGTAAGTAAATGCCATAGTTACGACATGAGGATAAATTCTAGCGGAAGTAGTATAGTAAGCAATAAGTAAATTCCCAGGTGGTGAGTTAGATAAACTCATGCTATCGTCTGTGTGATGTGCAGCAATGACATGATCACAGGGAAGTGATTAAGCATGCAGACTCTAGGGCTCCACTCACAGCAATTTTACCACTATGGTGCAACTTTGGGCAATTTACTTAGCCTTTCTGTGTTTCAGTTCCTCATTGGAAAGTGGATGTAACGTCATAGCATCTACCCCTTTTAGGTTTTGAAGATCAAATGAGTTAATACATGCAAAATGCTTGCCACAAGATAAGTACTCAGTACAGATGCTCCTTGACTAAGTGATGGGGTTATGTCCCAATAAACTCATGGCAATGTGTCAGCATGGCTGGCTGAGAGCTGTGGTTCCCTGTTGCTGCCTAGCATAGTGAGACAGTAAGGTAGACCATATCTCTAGCCTGGGAAGAGATTAAAATTCAAAATTTGAAGTATAGTTTCTACTGAATGCTGTTGTGCCAAACGCATATTAACTCCAGTGTGGATGGCATCAGGTTTAAGAGGCTGAAGAAGAGATTCAGAACCTGCAAATGGGACAGTTTGTTTTACTGGGGGCTTACATACAGAAGAGAGGGTCCAATGGCAATGACTTGGACAGGATAACCACATGGCCAGTGGTGATGGGCTGGACAGAAGGATACAACTGCTTAAAAAGGCATGAAGTTTTTATATAACATTTTAACTTAGCACCCTTTCCTTACAACCTCCACGTAGCAACCTTCATTCAACCCAACACAGGGGCTCCATCCCCTTTAAGGCTTGTGTTCCATGGGATAGGCCAGGGGCTCATATGTTTCTCATAGACAAGGAACTGATCTCCAGGTTGGTCACTCCCAGATTCCCTAGCTTGGAACACACATTCAGGTGCATGTGCCACACAAGGTCATTCTCAAAGTATGCTTAAGTTATTGCTATCAGGTGCGTTTAGCATCAACTGCATATCACTTTCACTTTCATACTGCGCCATTGTAAAATAAAAACTAAAAGTCAAACCATCATAAGCTGAGGAGCATCTGTAAATGTTAATTATTATTATTATTGATTCATTCAATATGGCTATTGGCTTGAAAGTAAAGCAGCAGATAGGTTAAACCAGAGGTGGATGAGTCAACTACTAGAATTCTGTCATGACCCCACGCTATGTTCAGAAATGCTGTTGCTAGATAATAGAGGTGTTCAAAGCATCTTTAATCAGTAGAGGATAGGGGCTTGTTGACAGAGTGTAGGCAAGGAATAAATTGTTCCCTGTGAGGGCAGCCATTATCACAATAGCGGGTGCTGGTCATAGCAGGGCTTGGCAATGAGCCATCCTGAGAGAGTTCCATGAACATCTGAAGATTAGAAATGGGCATGAAAGTTCTAGAAGTCCCTTAAATGTGCCCTTGAGTGAACATGTGTCAGAAGTGCTGATGTATCAGAAAGCATCATGCAGGACATCAGGAGTCAGGCGGCAGCACTGAGTGTGGGTTTCCCCCACAGGGAGGAACAGCTGCTGTTTCAGCAGAAGGATGCTCTCCATCCCCCAGCTCTACCTTTGCTTTCTCTTCTCATATCCCACAGCACCCAGAACCCGCCCTGGACCCCAAAATCCCCTGTAGGCACAGCTTTGCTTAGGCTTCTGTCTCTTTGTCTTGCCAGATTGCCTTGATTCTCTGCATTTAATACTGGGTAAGTGGAGAGTTATCAGGGAGAGAATTTTCTTGGGAAGAGTTGTATGTATTTCCTGATGTTCTGGTATATGTGACAGAATGTTTAATAATTGGTTTTGGCTACCCAGGACATTCATTTATTCATTCATTCACTCATTCATCTACCTCCTATGATAAAATATTTATTTTTACCAACCAATTTTCTTAGGCAAACATTATGTATTCTAAAATTAAGTTTATCCCATGGCCCATGGCTTCATTTGACTATTTTGCCACTTTTTTCATGGCATATAGTGATTTGCCAGGTGAGTCTAATGATTAAGACATTTTGGAAAAGCAATTGATTTTTAGGATTCAAAATTTTATTTGAATGTCAAACATTAGTTCTCAGGAAATGTTTAGCTTTTCTTGGCACTTAGGCATGAGTCCTAAGAGGGAAATATTTCAGCACTTCCTCAGAAGGGACATACTATGAAATTCATGAACAATATCCTCAAAAACATCCACTCAAAAACAATAATAAATGTCACATAGCTGCTCCTGATTGATCTCAGTGTAGGCAGAGGGCATAAAACCAAAACACAATGTTGTTTTGTTTATTTTAAAATTATTCTCTAAGTATAAATATCTAAACTAATATAATATAGATTCACAGCTCTCTGGTTAAAAGCAGGAATATAGTTTTAAATAATATTTGCCTTACTAATTATAAAAGTAGAATATACACGTTGTGGAAAATTTTGAAAGGTTAGAGACACACTTTTATAAAAAGTTAAAATAACCTGTACTTTCAATTATGACTTAACCAGTTGAAAGTAATAGAAACTATATCTTAAGAAAAAAAGGAGTTTTATTGGAAGAATATCAGTAACTCACAGAATCGACATGACAAACTTAAAATGGGCAGGAACAAGGGCTATTCCAAAGTGTCAAGAACGCAATACTATTTCTACCTGGAATAGCCTCACCCAATGCCACTGTCCACTGCAGACACCACTGACGTGAGGCATCTCAGATGTTAGTACTCATGCAGATCACCTGAAGATCTGGTTAAACCCTAGGTTTTAGACTGGGCACAGTGGCTCATCCTGTAATCCCAGCACGTTGGGAGACGGGCGAGGGAGTACTGCTTGAAGCCAGGAGTTGGAGAACCTAAGCAACATAGTGAGTCCTGCATCTCTACCAAAATGCGCACACACACACACACACACACACACACACACACACACACACACACAAACTGGCCTTGGTGATGCATGCCTATAGTCTCAGCTATTTGAGAGGTTGAGGTGGGAAGACTGCTTGAGCCCAGGAGGCAGTGAGCTATGACTGTGCCACTGTACTCCAGCCTGGGCGACAGAATGTGACTGTCTCTAAAAATAAATTTAGAACACACACATACACACCCAGGTTCTAATTCAGCAGGGCTGGTGTGACCATGAGTCTGCCCTACTCATGTAACATGAGGATGCATCACCAGCACTAAATCAAAAAGGGTGAAGCATCCAAAAACTTGAGCATTTTTCTGTTTACAACTTCTTGAGTTTTTTAATTGTACTTTAGGTTCTGGGGTACATGTGCAGATCATGCAGGGTTGTTGCATAGGTACATACATGGCAATGTGGTTTGCAGCCTTCTTCCCCCCGTCACATACCTCTGGCATTTCTCCCCATGTTATCCCTTCCCGACATCTCCACCCCCCCGCTGTTCCTCCTTGCCCCTCAAGTAGACCCCAGTGTGTGATGCTCCCCTCCCTGTGTCCATGTGTTCTCATTGTTCAATGCCCACCTATGAGTGAGAACATGTGGTGTTTGATTTTCTGTTCTTGTGTCAGTTTGCTGAGAATGATGGTTTCCAGATTCATCCATGTCCCTACAAAGGACACAAACTCATCATTTTTTATGGTTGCATAGTATTCCATGGTGTAGATGTGCCACATTTTCCTTGTCCAGTCTATTGTCGATGGGCATTTGAGTTGGTTCCAGGTCTTTGCTATTGTAAACAGTGCCGCTATGAACATACGTGTACATGTGTCTTTATAATAGAATGATTTATAATCCCTTGGGTATATGCCCAGTAATGGGATTGCTGTGTCAAGTGGAATTTCTATTTCTAGGTCCTTGAGGAAGTGCCACACTGTCTTCCACAATGGTTGAACTAGTTTACACTCCCACCAACAGTGTGAAAGTGTTCCTATTTCTCCACATCCTCTCCAGCATCTGTTGTCTCCAGATTTTTTAATGATTGCCATTCTAACTGGCATGAGATGGTATCTCAATGTGGTTTTGATTTGGATTTCTCTAATAATCAGTGATGAGGAGCATTTTTTCATATGTTTATTGGCCTCATATATGTCTTCTTTTGAAAAGTGTCTGTTCATATCCTTCTCCTACTTTTGGATGGGTTTGTTT
>PVKP010046789.1:0-15382 GCA_004027715.1 Plecturocebus donacophilus | reverse complement strand
AGAACATGCGGTGTTTGATTTTGTGTTCTTGTGTCAGTTTGCTGAGAATGATGGTTTCCAGGTTCATCCATGTCCCTACAAAGGACACAAACTCATCGTTTTTGATGGCTGCATAATATTCCATGGTGTATATGTGCCACATTTTCCCTGTCCAGTCTATCATTGATGGGCATTTGGGTTGGTTCCAGGTCTTTGATATTGTAAACTGTGCTGCAGTGAGCATTCGTGTGCATGTGTCCTTATAGTAGAACGATTTATAATCCTTTGGATATATACCCAGTAATGGGATTGCTGGGTCGAATGGAATGCCTATTTCTAAGTCCTTGAGGAATTGCCACACTGTCTTCCACAATGGTTGAACTAGTTTACACTCCCACCAACAGTGTAAAAGTGTTCCTATTTCTCCACATCCTCTCCAGCATTTGCTGTCTCTAGATTTTTTAATGAACGCCATTCTAACTGGCGTGAGATGGCATCTCAATGTAGTTTTAATTTGCATTTCTCTAATGACTAGTGATGATGAGCATTTTTTCATATGTTTATTGGCCTCATGTAAGTATTCTTAAATTTGATAATTAATGCTCTGTAGAATGTACAGAACAATTACAAACACAGGCTGCTGGTACCTCTCAGACAGTAGAGAAAATGTGCAAGTGCTGGAAGGTGGATGCATGAGCTGGTCTCATCATTAGCTCATGGTCCATGGAGAACTTTCACCAAAGAAAAGCAATGCTGAATAAAAGAGGCATTCGTTCGTTTTATCACTCTCTTTAGTTTTTAAATGTCAACCACCATCTATCAGAAACCGTAACATAATGCTAAACATGAACTAAAATGCCCACATACTATATATTTTTTCAATTAGATGGTTTTAAGATATTGAGACAGGCTACAGTTTGATGTTGACTTTGAGAGACACTTAAAGAGGAGTGATAGGAATGGACCTGCTTTCCAGAGGGACTTTCTGTAACTGGAGGGTTTCTGCCTTCTCATTCCTCTGAAAGGGACCCTGAGTGAGCACATGGCAGAGATGGAGCTCCTTGGACTGGTGTGGAGGCCACGGATGCACAGTGTCAGTAGTGCAAGGAGGGTCTGAGCATCAGGGAAGACATAAGGGACTTCTCTGACAGGACAGAGTGGCCCACTGGTTCACCCAGAGGATGCTCTTCAGGCCTGGACATCTCCCAGGAAGGGAATGACAGAGTGACGATTGGACACAGCAGCCTGCAGAAGCCGCCTTCTCCAGAAGCTGTCCCCCTCTGCAGCTGGACTAACCTAGGCCCATCTCCATGGTCCCCCAATTCCTTCTTTTGCCAGTAGGTTCAGAGATGGACCTGTCATTAGCTCTGCAGAGGGTCCCTGCTTTGCAGCTGCTGGAGTCTTGATGACAATATAATGGGCTGAGGGATTTTACACTGGCAGAGTCAGTCACCAGCTAGTGTCCAAAGCAGGGACCAGTATTTTAATCCCAGAGTTTGGGGATGATATTGTGAACTTGCCAGGATTTGAAGGGAGTTTGAAGAACAGAATTGACATCACTAACATGTCATATTAAATCTACACATGGGATCTGCTGTTCCTAGGGCCATTATACCATAGTCTCTAAGAAGAGGGCACTCCTCTGACATCCGAGTACCTTACTCATGATCAAAATATATTTAGGCACTTGTTGATAAAGATATTTTTATTCTGTGTTTTCTTTAGTGTTCTTTTCAAGCGGCAGATGTTATTGCCAAGAAGAGAGAGTTGCCCTCCTCTACCTGATGAAACTCAGCCATAAAGAGATGGAAAGCCAATGAATTAAACAAAGGAAATTGACAAAGTCAATCAATGGAAGGAAGCTTTGTGTAAAAGCCACTGTACACTAGGCAAAGGAAAGACAGATGTCACTGAAGCATCAGGCTGCAGCCTTGGAAAAAGCGCCTTGGAGGCGCTTCCAGCACAGATAAACCAGTGGGGCACAGAAGGTCTAGTGGGCATCTAACATCACGCCTGGCCCATCACAGCCAGAGTTCTAAGAGTACCTTGTCACTAATCGCAATCCAATTTTCCTTTTCTATAACCCACTAATCACCAATCACATCTACTGAGTGCCTTCTGCGTTCTCAGAAACCACATGAAGGCTGCAAACTTCTCAGGAGCCAACACCGTATGCATCTGGACACTGCTGTAGCCCCCCTGAAAGCCTCAGTGCCTGACGCGTGGTGTGGCTACCATATCTATTGGGTGGCAGATATTTTTCTGAAAATATTCATAGACCCGTTAGTGTCAAGCTCTTAAACTATAAAAGACAAGACAGGATATGACGGGGCAGACATTATGTCACAGGAACAGTGAGGACAGAAAGGACTTCAGGGATTAGTGAAAAGAGAGACGGAAATGCGGCAAATTAATACCACAATGAGATATCATCTTATGCCAGTCAGAGTGGCTATTATTAAAAAGGCAAAATATGACCAGGTGCGGTGGCTCACACCTGTAATCCCAGCACTTTGGGAGGCTGAGGCAGGTGGATCATGAGGTCAAGAGATTGAGACCATCCTGGTCAACATGGTGAAACCCCGTCTCTACTAAAAATACGAAAATTAGCTGGGCGTGGTGGCACACGCCTGTAATCCCAGCTACTCGGGAGGCTGCGGCAGGAGAATACTTGAACCCAGGAGGCGGAGGTTGTGGTGAGCTGAAATCGCACCACTGCATTCCAGCCTGGGTAACAAGAGTGAAACTCCAGCTCAAAAAAAAAAAAAAAGTCAAAATATAACAGACGTTAGTGAGAATGCAGAGAAAAGGGAATGCTTGGATAATGTTGGTGGAAATGTAAAGTTATTCAGCCTCTATGGGAAACGCTATGAAGATTTCTGAAAGATCAAAAATAGAACTATCATTCAATTCAGCAATCCCACTACTGGGTGTTTACCCAAAAGAAAAGAGATCTTTATGCTGAAAAGATACCTGTATGGGTATGTTTATCACAGCACTGTTCACAATAGAAAAGATGTAGAATCAACTAAAGTGTCCATCGGTGGACGATTGGGTAAAGAAAATGTGCGGATATATGTAAACACACACACACACACATGCACCTGTACATATGCAGACACACCATGGAATACTACTCAGGCATAAAAAAGAATGGAATCATGTCTTTTGCAGCAACATGGATGGAACTAGAGTCGGTTATCATAAATGAAATAACTCAGATAGGAAGTCAAATGCTGCCTGTTCTAATTTATAAGTGGGAGCTAAGTAACGTGTATACATGAACGTAGAATGTGGAATAATACATTGGAGACTGGAAGGGTGAGAGGGTGTGGGGGGTGAGGGATGAGATGTTAATTACTGGGCACAATGTACACCTTTTGGGGGATGGCTGCAATAACAGCCCAGACTTCATCATCATAATATGTCCATGTAACAAATTGCACTTGTACTCCCTAAATGTAAAATTTGAAAAAAAAATTGGAGTGGAGACATAAAATGTAACATCTATTAAACCCATACGTTTTTCTAATAACCAGGAGATAAGAATCATGAAGTAGGTACCAGGTGTTTCCTAGAGGCTAAAGAGAAAACACAGAGGCAGGACATGCTGAAGACTGAACGTGGATCCTCCCACAGCAGCGGATCACCTGCTCCTGCCAGGATCAGAGGCGCGGAAGATGTCTTGAAGGGAAGTCATTGGTGTGCGAGCATCTTTCACCCCTTGAGCCAGTGAATGTAGCTTTAATGGTACCATGAGGAAGGGGGTGATTCGTAACTAGTAACTAGAGAAGAGGGGAAGCAAAAGAGAAAGAGTTAGTCACGTTTCCTTTCTTCACTTCAACTTCTAAGTCCGACGCAGGTTTGAGATGGGGCAGGATCAAGCCACTGACTTGGATAAATTTGAGCTTCAGAGAAATCACACAGAGAGTTTGACCTGTAACCTCTGGCATGGAGTAGACATAGGAACTCATATCTGAGTCCAACCAGGTGAATTCTAAATGTGAAAGGCTGGGGTCAGAACTGCCTAGCTGGGACAGAGCACAGACAGAGAGGGGCGCGTTGGGAGACTGCTTTCACCAACACAAGGGAAAGGAGCTGTATATTTCCTTGGGACTGTACAAGAAAGCCAGGTCAAAGGTGACCTTCAAAAGGAACCTATAAAGGGAACTGCCTGGAGAAAGTGGACTGCCTGAAGCCAAGGCATCAACGGGAGAGCTGTTCACGACCATCAGGAAACGATGTCATTCAGATCCAGCTAATGCAGGTGATGTCCACGTCTTGGCCCCCACAAAGCCCAGATAATGAAGCTCCGGGAGGCAGAGTCAGACTTGGGTGTCTGCTCTGTCTAGGAGACATTGATGTCGGTTCCCAATTGTATCTGTCAGAACAGATATCTTCTGCTCCTTTACTTCTTCCTCTCACTCTGGGGCCATAATCAGAAGAGACTGGGGAGGGAATGAAACCCGAGAGAATGAGCTCTCCACTGCCTTTGTAAACTTTGCAGCAGTTTCCCAGCCAGAAGCAGCCCCAGCTGGGGCAGGCTGCTGCGGTTAACTTGCATACATTTCAGAGCTTTGATCGTCCTTGGTATGACACTATGTATTACTGGACTGAGATTGTTCCTGTGACTGAAAGAAAGGAAAAAGCTCTGAGATGGCCTGAGGTATTGCCCACAAACTGCTGGATGATACGTGCTGGGCTTGAGGGCTGCTGTGTTGTGTGGGTTCCTGCCTGCACGTGGTCCACCAGCCTCTGCTCTGCCTGGCGCCTCGGGGGGTGACCCTCCAGATACTCCACCACCTAGAATTACCTCCAAAGGGGCCTGGGGGTGCCTTTGACAGTAGATGGCTTCGAGATGGAGCCATCAAAGAGATGGTGACATTGACAGCTTTAGGATTTGTTTTTCTCTTTCATTTTTGGTGCATGTTGTTTGAATTTGGAGTGAGGTTATTTTTACTTCACTGCATGCCTGGACCAAGAAAATGACACAGATGCCCACCCTGGGTCCTGCTGCATCGTAAAGCTAAAGATAGGACGATTGGGAGTTTCTAGATCTCTCTGCACCTCTGCTCTAAGCCATGGCATATGGCAGATCTGTACACATCCCCATCTTGGAGGCAGACCTGTAGCCGTGGGCCCACTGATGCTTCGGTGGAGGAAGGAGCCTCTCGGATTGCAGAGACACCTCCACTCCCCAGTCAGTTCTCTGGGGATCTTGTCTCCCCAGACGTGGGGCTCCTAAGCTGTGCAACTGGAACGGCAGTCACTAAGCTATCACAGAACCCTCCACCTCCAAGTCTACTGGCCTCTGGCTCTTACCTCCTGCCTCCTGTTGGACTCGTTACCATGCTCCTTCTGGGAGTGGGGCTTCCAGCCCTCCCCAAGGAGTTCTCTCTCCTCTCAACCTGTGAGATCACTCATGTTAATCTCCGACTTGTAGATGAGAATAATGACATTTAGAAGGTTAAACGTCCTGCCCAGGGAGGCTTCTTGAAGATATGCCCCATAATAATGTGTCCTGGTTTGTCATCGAGGCTCGTAAACCCCAGAGCACAGCATCCCCCATCTGCACAGCTCCCCTCTTCTCACTCCTGAAGCTCCATGTGTGTCCCCAGCATATTTCTCTTGAAAAACAGGTGAGGAAGAGACTTCTTGCTATATTGATGCTACTTATGTACTTATTTCTTTGTGCAGTGTCCTATTGGAAAATCCAACCACAAAGAGTGAGGCTGAGAGAGAAACCAGGGGACATACAGCAGGAACAGGTTGCTGGGACTTGAATTTAGAGGCTTAGGTCTGGTGTGACTTCTCCACTCACGGAATACTCTGGTATATTAATACATTGGGCATCTTCTCCCCCCATGGTCAGGAGATTAAATGTGCCATTTCTATCACTAGTGCTGCAATGTTGACTTCAGCTGCATCAAGAAATCCCACACTGTGTGGTCGAGGGTACGTCTGAAAGCCGAGATCCAGGAGGGATCTCCTTAGAACCATGGAGATTTTTAACAACAGATTCATGTATTTATTAAGTAAAGAGAAGTAGGTCTGTCCAGATTCAATCAGGAGCTCATGTGTTTACCCCTGATATGATCCTGAACCACTGGAAGAGTTAAAAAGAGCAAAGAAGGGTCTGGAGGAACTCCTCACCAGGGAGGAAAAGAAAATAATGGTGACAGTTATTGAAAGCCTTTCTTGATCTCTCTGTGTATCAGCCAAATATTGAGCCAGAGAGAATCACAACCAATTTATGGACATTTCCCATTGTCCGTTGACAAATTCTGACCTGACTATCCCATCTTCAGGCACCTTTGCAAACACAGAAAGTTAAAAACTAATGTTTTTTATTCACTCTTGTGCAGAAGCCTGAACATGTTGATCTCACAGAAGTAAAACATAGAAGACAGTATACTAGAGGCTGGGAAAAGCTGAAGAAAGGGAGAGATTTGTTAAAAGACACAAAATCACAGCTAGGTAGAGGAGGAAGCAAGTTCTAGTGTTCTGTGGCACTGTAGAATGACTACAGTTAACAATAACGTGTTATTAGTTCCAGTAGCTGGAAGGAGTTTATTGAAGGTTTCCAACACAAAGAAATGATAAATGTTTGAGGTAATGAACATGCTGATTACTCTGATATGATCATTATTCATTTCATCTATTCAAACATGACTATGTGCCCCGTGAATATGTGCAATTATTATTTGTCAATTAAAAAGTAAAATCAGGCTGGGCATAGTGGCTCATGCTTGTAATCCCAGCACTTTGGGAGGCTGAGGCAGGCGGATCACTTGAGGTCAGGAGTTCAAGACCAGCCTGGCCAACATGGTGAAGCCCCGTCCCTTCTAAAAATACAAATAAATTAGCTGGGCGTGGTGGCAGGTGTCTGTAATCCCAGCTATTTGGGAGGCTGAGACAGGAGAATCGCTTAAACCTGGAGGCGGAGATTGCAGTGAGCCAAGATGGGGCCACTGTACTCCAGCCTGGTGACAGAGCAAGATTCCATCCCTAATAATAATAATAATAATAATTAAATTAAATATTAAGTTAAAATATTTTTTAAGTGACTGAGACATAAAAGCCCAGCTCTGGCTCTTCACAAGGTAGCTGGATGTCAAAGCTGGACATGGGGACCCTACATACACAGAAGACGGTCTCCAAATAGCTCAGGGCTTTCATGAAGTTGAGATATAGAGGTAGTCATGCAAGAAATCCCACTCAGAAACATCGCTCTCCTAATGCAGGAGAGATGCAGTTCAACGATATTTTTGGCTTTGAAAGATCCTCTGTATTTCTCCTTCTCTCAGCCCCTTTCTCAAAAGCCTCCTACAAAGATGTGTTGAGTCAGGTTGCGTGGTTGCAGTTAAATTTTTACACAGCACTCGAGATTTAGCCTTCAATTGCTTTTTAAATTTAGCCTTTAATTGCTTTAGTTGTGGTAGTTTTATTTTATTTTATATTTTATTTTTACTTATCACTGTGGACTTGGACTACCATGAGTGAGAGGATGGTCAAGCAGGATTGGGAGTCAGGATCGACTGGAAGCCAGATGTGGCCGTGGGGCCAAGGGAGACGGAGCATGGTTGAGAACACACACAGTGACTTAGACAGATGCTTATTTCCTCCTCTGTAAATGTGATACATTAACAATAATAATAATGCATATTTTACAGGGCTGTCATCTTAAGTTGAATGACAAAGGCAACTTAGTAACTTGCCTGAAATTTAATAAACACTCAATAAGTGGAAGCTGTTTTATCATCATCGTCATCATCGTTATCCAAGAAAGACCTCATCATAAATAACAGGACCAGCCACAATGATATTACCAAGTTTTCAGCTTAGTTAGCATGGTACCCTGGAGCAGGCAAGTAAATGCACATCTCAAGGAACGTCTTTGGTTGTTTTTGACCTGTATCCAGCTTCACCCCCTTTTCCAGATAATGGAACACTGATTTCCTGTTCTCGACTTTGACACTCTGCTGTTAGCAGAGACCCTGAGCTTCCGGCAATAGCTCTGGTTACAAGTCCAAAGCTCCGCCAATCAGTGCATTCCATTTTCCTTCCCATGGTGATTGCCTCTGGATTCATCATGGAGCCCAAAAGGGAGCAGGCTCAACTCTGGGATGGTGCTTGAGTTACCAGTCTCTTTGGCAGTATCTTCTACTGAAGATTATGGATAGGAAAATCATGAGTAGCAAATTGTGAGCTGGCATCTCTGTTAAGTTATGCCCAAGGGTTTCTTTCATGCTCCTGTTCACAGCATTTGTGACATCCTACTTCTGCTAGCATCATCTGTAGAGCATTTATAGATACCTTTGGAATCTTCTAATTTGTTAAGCTCTGGAGTGACCTTTTATGGGTGGTTGGCATAGCAACCTTTCCTGTCTGTGATTGTTTTCTTTGTACCACTTTACATTATTTATCAGATTCAATGAAAAAAATACTGCTTTTATGTATGTTTTTAGTAATAACATACTAATAGTACATGAGTTATTACTAATACTATTAGTAATTACAAATACATACCATGTATGCATTAGTATCAGTAATAACTAATAAAATAAAATGTAAAATCAAATAAAATAAAACTACCACAATTAGTTGTTACTAATGCATACTAATAGTAACTGCTATTCTGGGTGATACTTGCAATGACATATGGTTGGATTTTAGATTTAAAACTTGTCAGTGCCAATACGAGATGACCTAGTTAAGAGAGCCATTTGCCTCATCGGTGTGACATGATTCAATAATGGTAAATACAGAGCAGCAGATAAGCTCTCACAAATGAAGTAATTCTTAAGCCCCCAACTCTGAGGCATGCGGTTGGTATTAGTAATTCTGGAGAGACAATTGACTGCGACAACGTTCAAACCTTTTGTTGTAAGGAATGGGATTTTGGAGATGTTTGGACCCTGGCCAGGTGAACACCATCAGCTTTCACGTCAAAGTGCCATATGGAATGTGCTCGGCTCCATCAGTCACCTCCAGAGTCACGTGTCACAGTCTCACAAGGAGACTTTCGGAACCCTGTGCCCACAGTCATGAAAGTATAAAATACTGCAGAACACAGGAAGAATTCTCAGTGAACAGTCTAATGCAGGGTGCGGTCCCTCCTGCACTTAAAGGTTGACTCTGCCATCTACACTTTATGTGACCCTAGACAGAGCACCTTCTGTGCCACGGTTTCTGTACCCTCATCTGTAAAACGAGGTTATGATGATACCTACATCAAGGGGCTCTTGTGAGGATGAAGGGAGTGAATGCTGTAAAGGACCTAGAATGGCATTCAGCTGCGGCCATTATATCACCCCCCTCGACCTCACACAGCTGTTCACTTGTTTGTAACCTCCGCTAAACTGAGGCCTGTGGGATCAACAGTGGTTTCAGATATATGGTTGTATCTGCTGCACCGGGGATGCCTCTTGACTGGGAAATGATTCTCAGTAAATATCTGTACAATGCATGGATGTGAGAGGAAAGGCGACCATAAGAGAGAAAATGCTTCAATCTGCATTAGCCAGTTCATCTCAGAACGACAATGTGGTACACGTAGAAGACTTCCTGACCTGGAGGTCTTCACACTCACACATGACCCTGGCCAAGTCACTTTCGCTTTCAGAACATACATTTCATCTGTGAAATGGGGGGATTGCATTCTGAGTATGTTAAAGAATCTTTCAGATAAATTAATAGAACATCATTCTATATGGTAGCCTAGTGGTTTTCAATGCTGCTGCATATTAGAATTTCCTGGAGACATTCAAAATATACTGATTTTAGCTATAACTATATATCTGATTTTGTAACTATGTCATATTCTGGAAAAGGCAAAACTATGGAGACAAAAAAAAAAAAGACCAGTGGTTACCAGGAATTAGGGGAGAGGGAGAGATGGATAGGTGGAACAAGGAGGATTTTCAGGGCATGAGATTACTCTGTTTCATACTGAAATGGTGGATATGGGACTTTCTGAAAACTTTTAAAATGGTGAATGCATTTGTCGAAACCTACAGAACATTACAACACAAACAGGGAACCCTAATGAAAACTAGGGACCTTAGCTAATAATGCGTCAATATTGCTATTGGCTCATCAACTTAACCATCATACCACAGCAATGCAAGATGTTGATACTAGGAAGAACCGTTTTATTTTGGGGGAAGGAGGTACGTGGGAACTCTCTGTACTTTCGGTTCAATTTTTCTATAAAACTAAAACTGCTCTAAAATTAAATCTAGAAATTTGAAAAATATTCTTTCTCCCCACGCTCTAGAGATCTTGATTTAATTTCTCTGGGGTGGAGCCTGCACATTTGTATTTTTAAGTTATTCACATTATTCTAATGTGTAGCATGGGTTCAGAACAGCTAATCTAAAATGAAGGGTCTGCAGAGACAGACATAGGGAGTGCCAGAGGGAAACCAAGTATGAGATAAGAAGACCTTTGTGCTTTGTGAGAGAGGACAGAACCAGATCACACGGGTTACTTAGAAAAGCTCTCCTCTTTCTCTGCATTCAATCACACCCGGTGATTGACTACCAGTTTCTGAATGCCACCCATTCACACCCATTTCCCACTACTCAAGGTAAGATACTCATGGCAGGGAACCTTCCAGAAACAGAAGTCTGTAATTCTTACCATCAGTGTCTGATTCATGATCCTAATGAGGACCAGGATTCCTGTGGGATGGGGTTCCCCTCTGAGTATTCATGTGAGCCACCTTCCTGAACTCCTCACAAACACCTTTCTACCTACTGCCCTCCATTAACAATCACCTTTCCATCTTTGTTTTCTGCCTGTGACAAACACTTTTGGTGTACTCATACCTGATTCGCCTTTCTTGCTTAATAACTTAGATTTTATTTTCATGTTGTGGAAAAACACTATTTTCCACTAGGCTACCTGCAGCTGGAGCAGGCCATGAGTCACCATATTGACCCTAAAGATATAAATAGAAGTTGCTGGGAAGAGCTTCCAGGAAGCCTCTGTAAGGTAATTGTCTCTTGGGTCTGTCTTTTTGCTTTGTCCATCCCATTCTTAATTTCGGAATGTGCATGTGATACAGGAGGTGAAGCAGCCGTTTTGTGACTGTGGGGAGATAAAGCCGTATGGGCAAGTTGGCAGAGCAGAATGCTGGGAGGAGCATGAATCTCTCTTGGCAATGGGGGACCATGATGCTATCCATAGACAGTCTAAGTCCTGAGGTCTTGTGTGTGCTCTTACTTGTTCATTGCTCTTCTTTTTCAGGTGCTATATTAGTTACAGCTGAATACAACTTAAACTCTAACCAGTCATTCTCCTAGTTAGACGGTGAGCTCCTAGAGGGAAGTTTGGCATGTGATATGTTTCTTATGGTCCCTGCAGTATCTAGCACATGCTAGCAGGGAGCAGGGGTGCAGTACTCATCTACTGATTGATTTGGGATACAGTGAGTTGAGGTATGAGAGAAACGGAAGTCAACTCCAACACGTCTAAGAATAAAGTTTGCTGTTGATCTCAGCAGCCCTAGGGTAGCTTGCTGGGTTCTTGCTCTCCTACCCAGCAAGGCTCCAAAATATGGCTTTAATTATCCTTCCTAAGGTTTACAAAATTCACTGAGCTTTTGTCTTTAGAAAAGTATTCCTTCCCCATCTCTGGTGTGAAAAAAATTAAGACCAGAGTTTTACATTTTCTTCTCTCTGATATTTCCAGAAAAGTATGCCCTAGTCTAATTTGCAGATGGAAATTGAAAATGTATCTCCTTGACCTCAAGGGATAATATTCAGGAGCTTCAGGGAATATTCAGCTAATGGGAGACACACAGGCAGATAATGGATCCCAAAGACAAAATGTCTATCCCAGCTCAAATGACACCTTGTGGAGCATGAAAATTGGAGATTTCTGTGCCCATCTTCAGAAAGAGATATCGGACAATTTTAACATTTCTGCAACTGAACGTGGGGTGAGAAGAGGGCACTATTCCAGTGGGTCCACCATACTTTCTTTCCACCTGAGACAATTCATGGTCTCTTCTGGCAACGACAAGGCCACATGTGAATTAACCACTTTACTGAGTGAAATGGTCTGGGCGTTGTGAGACTCACATATGCACCCAGAGGGGAAGGGACCCTCACTCTGGCAATGGAAATCTATTGATAATTGTATTCAGACAAATAAATGGGGCACACACTTCAGTTCTATTAATGGATTCAGGCAGAAACAGAAGAACAAAAGCATGAAGTAGAAACGCATTCAGATGCCAGGCACAGGCAGGGGCTGGGGAGGGTAGAAAGTCCAGGGCTCCTGGCCAGGGGAGAGGGGTTCTGCTCAGCCTCCCATGCTGGAGTGCAAGAATATAAAATAAGGTAACTGAGGACATGAAGCTTGGCTGCCTGCACTGTTTGAAAAAAGAAAAATCAAACTGTGTTTTATGAGTTTCTCTGGCTGAGTGGGCTGATGGTAAAAGTGATTGCATAAGTGAATAAATTGAAATGTGTATCCTGATTGTGTCAAAAGTAAAAATAATTATTTTGTTCTTGGTGAGGCATAGTGTTTAACTGCCGACACATTAACCCAAATAAAAAGGAAATCTGCATTTAGATCTATTAATACATGTATTAACACACGATGTATCTGAATCATCCATCCTTTTGATCCACATTTTGCAGAAAGGCAAGCCAGCACGCAGAGGCCACGTCACGTGTGATTAAAAATGTCCCTTGAATCTCAGGGCAATAGGAAGAGTTAAGAAAGAGGCAAAAAAGAGAAGTCTCAGAACAGTGGAGGTGGTTTTTTTCAGGCATTCTTGTCCACGAAATGGGTTGATTAGGATTTTCTTAAGCACCTCAGAATGCTGGAAAGCCATTGTGGAGTGCGAGATCTTTAAGAATTAGGCTCCATAGGGCTCTTCTATTTTCTATCCTCCTGAATTTGCTTTTGTTTAATTGCTGTAGTGATGGTCGACTCCGGGGTTCTTGCATACACGCTCATTTGCATTAAGCTCATCTATGCTTGTGTACCTGTGTGCATTATTTAGACCCAGAATAGTTGATGCATATTTGACAGAAAATTTGGAGAACTTAAAGATAGAAAGAGAATTATGATCCTGGTGAATCCCTCGCTCATGAACATGGACATCCCAGCAGGGAGGTAGCAATCCCCACTCTGGAACCATGGACTGGATATGAGTCCAGATTATCCACCTCCTCAAAGGGCGGTTTGAAAACTATATAAGGGTTATAAAATGTATCTTCCCTGGAATGTAATAAATGTGAGTTGAGGACACACACACCAAGGCACCTATGTAAAAAGATGTTCATTGCAGTAATAAACGGAACTTTTAGAAGCAAAATACCTGCCAATTAAATAATCTTATGACATAGGCTTTCTATAGTAACACTCTCAGAAAGCCCAAAGGATGAATTAGGTCTATGTTAAATGTTAGGCTAAATGACAAAGACATGCATTGTTAAATAACCAATAGACAGATACAGTGTATAACATCAAAAAATCACAAGCCCAAACCATATCTTTCAGTACACACATATATGTGTGCATGCATGTATAAATGAGCATACATACATGTGCATATATGTGTGTGTATCTGTACCTATATTGATATCTATGTAATATGCCAAATTGATGGCAATACAGATTAACCCAGGGTAATCATGAAGAAAAAGTTCATTCATTCTCGAATCGACAAATAAAAGTGGTATTTATTTACTGTTTACAGTCTGGTGTCTTGAAATATGTACCAAAGAGGACATTTTAGCTTTCCTGTATGCATGTGTGTGTTTAATATTCACAGTTGGATTTCAATATATTGCTCGCTTACTTAGAAGACAGCCTCAGTTTTGAGCTCTGGCGCTGATTATTTTGGTGACTTTGGAAAAATTACAAGACTCTGATCTTTACAAACAACATGGCAATAAGAGACAAAGCCATCCAAGAGGATCACAGGTGGCTCTTTGGAGGTGTTTTGCTGTGAAAAACATCAATAGATATGTGTCGTGGGTGGAGAGCAAGGTGCAGGGAGGAGAAGGTGCCAGATGTTTCATTAGCTTGTCTGCTTGATTTCAGTGTTGTATGAAGCTATGCCTTATCTTAAATTATGAAAACTGAATAGACTAATACATGTAAGATGCTTAATAGAGTGCCTGATACAGTAAGTCCATACCCAATGTTATATAAGCTATTGTTAGAAGCATTTTTTTTTTTGAGATAGGGTCTTGCTCTGTTGTCCAGGCTGAAGTGCAGTGGTGCGATCTTGGCTCACTGCAACCTCTGCCTCCCAGGCTCAAGTGATCTTCCCACCACAACCTCTCAAGAGTAGCTGGGACTACAGGTGTGTGCCACCAGGCTGGGTTAAGTTTTGTATTTTTTTGTAGAGACCGGGTTTCACCGTGTTGCCCAGGCTGGTCTGAACTCATGAGCTCAAGCGATCCACCTGCCTTGGCCTTCCGAAGTGTTGAGATTACAGCCATGAGCCCTTGACCCAGCCCACTTTGTTGTTTTTAAATGGTGAAAATAAAAGATATGTATACAATTTAGAGAGAACACTCACTTATTTTAAGGGGTTTTTGGAAACGTTACTTGAGAACTATTTATATTGATATTTACATTGGCCTACAAATGAGTCTTGGGAATTTTGTAAACTCCAGTCCTAAAACAAGAATCTCATATGTCAGGCAGCTCAAAACCATTAGAAATTGGGGGCATGGTTTCTTATTAGCATAAATGAGTTTATTTTTATTATTCACTTGTTTTAATTTTCACCTGACCATATTATAAATGCTAGATGACCCATCTAATTGTATTATTTAAAAATCCCAAAGCAATATGAATCAGTATAATAATTCATCAGCATTACAATAATAAATCAGCATCAGATACTCTGAGAAGCTGGCATTTAGAACGAGCAGAATCATGTGAAGGAGGGAGCCTGAATTTCTCAGGGGAGAGTGTTCCAGGCAGAGAGCACATGGTACCAAGCCCTCCTGGGGTTGGCAAAGGGCAGAGGGAGTCTACAGCATGAAGGGAGAGGCCGCCCATGCTCGTCCTCTAGAACCTCCCCGGCTGGTAAGCCCCAGTGCTCAGCAAAGGGCAGCCAATGGAAGCTGTTCCTGGACATCCGTGAGTCCACAGGGATCCTGCCAAGTAACCCTCTCTGCTCTTGGGAGCTTTTCTTGAGGTTTGTTAAGCAACTCCACATGATGCAATGCTTCCTTCCCAGATGAATGTTATTTAAAAAGCTCCTTTCCTGCTTCACGTGAACACAGATTTGCGTTCATCCCTCCTCATATTAAAGTTTGCAATATGGGTGGGGGTGAGGAAGAGCATCGCCCCTAAAGGCAGTGTCTTCAACCTGTTTATAATTCATCTCTCAGCCAGGGAGCAGCGTCTGGGTCACCTGAGG
>PVKP010046788.1:0-15384 GCA_004027715.1 Plecturocebus donacophilus | reverse complement strand
GATCTGCTGTGAGTCTGATGGGCTTCCCTTTGTGGGTAACCCGACCTTTCTCTCTGGCTGCCCTTAGTATTTTCTCCTTGATTTCAACCCTGGTGAATCTGATGATTATGTGCCTTGGGGTTGCTCTTCTTGAGGAATATCTTCGTGGTGTTCTCTGTATTTCCTGGACTTGAATATTGGCCTGCCTTGCTAGGTTGGGGAAGTTTACCTGGATAATATCCTGAAAAGTATTTTCCAGCTTGGATTCATTCTCTTCGTCACATTCAGGTACACCTATCAAATGTAGATGAGGTCTTTTCACATAGTCCCATATTTCTTGAAGACTTTGTTCATTCCTTTTTACCCTTTTTTCTCTAATCTTGCCTTCTCGTTTTATTTCATTGAGTTGATCTTTGACCTCTGATATCCTTTCTTCTGCTTGGTCAATTCGACTGTTGAAACTTGTGCATGCTTCGGGAAGTTCTCATGTTGTGTTTTTCAGCTCCATCAATTCACTTATATCCCTCTCTAAGTTGTTTATTCCATTAGCATTTCGTCAAATCTTTTTTCAAAGTTCTTAGTTTCTTTGCATTGGGTTAGAACATGTTCTTTTAGCTCAAAGAAGTTTCTTATTACTCACCTTGTGAAACCTGATTCTGCCAATTCTTCGCACTCATTCTCCATCCAGCCTTGTTCCCTTGCTGGTGAGGAGTCATGATCCTTGGAGAAGGAGAGGCGTTCTGGTTTCGGCTGTGTTCATCCTTTTTGCACTGGCTTCTTCCCATCTTTGCAGATTTATCCACCTGTCGTCTTTGTAGTTGTTGAATTTCAGATTGGGTCTCTGAGTGGACGTCCAATTTGTTGATGATGAAGTTATTTCTTTCTGTTTCTTAGTTTTCCTTCTAACATTCAGGCCGCTCTGCTGTAGGACTGCCAAGGTCCACTCCAGGCCCTGCTTGCCTGGGGATCACCTGCAGCTGCTGCAGAACAGTAAGAGTTGCTGCCAGGTTCTTCTGCTATCTTTGTCCCAGAAGGATACCCGCCAGATGTCAGTTTGAGCTCTCCTTTATGAGGTGACTCTTTGGATATACGGGGGTCAGGGAGTTGCTTGAGGAGAGTCTGTCCTTTATAGGAGCTCAAGTGCTGAGCTGTGAGTTCCGTTGTTCATTCAGAGCTGCTGGGCAGGTATGTTTAAGTCTGCTGCAGCAGAACTCATAAACCTCGGCCCCCACTTTTTTTTTCCCCAGGTGCTCTGTCCCGGGGATTTAGGGTTTTGTTTATCAGTTTCTGTTGTCCTGCTGCCTTTTTCAGGGCTTCCCTTCCTTGCCAGGAGGCAGCCTATTCACTGTCTGCCTACAGAGGCTTTGCTGAGCAGCTGTGGGCTCCGCCCAGCTGCCATGTGAACTTCCCTGCAGTCCTATTTATAGGTGTATAGTTAGAACTGCCTTGGCAATGGCGGCCCACCTCTGTAATGGTGGACTCTCTCTGTAATGGCGGGCTGCTTCGGCAATGGCGGACTTCCTCCGTAGCAGTGGACTGCCTTGGTAATGGCGGACGCCCCTCCCCCTCAGAGCTGGATTGTCCCGAGTTCAGCTGTGCTTGCTGTGAAGCTCTCAATCCAGAGTGTTTCAGATTACTGTTTTTCTGTGGGGGTAGGACCAGCTGAGCCTGATCACCTGACTCCCTGTCGCAGAGCAAACAGTTGACTGTCTCCCAGGTGTTCCAGTCACATGTTGAAAAGGTGCCAGGATCCGCGCGATTTCCCGTGTGGTGACCCACTGCGCCTGCGCTGGCTGAAACAGCCACACTGAGATTCGTGGTGCTTTTTTGCCCGGGACTCTCCTGGCCTGGCTCCCTGTTTCAGTCTCCTTTTCCATCAGCTGAATGGGCGACTCTGTCTTCCTGGAGCGCCAATCGCCAGCTAAAATGGTGCCCAGACCCATGTATTTTGTATGGAGAACCACCATGCTGGGGCGCCAGCCAAGACAGCTGCGCAGGCCAAAACAGCCGCACCGGGGTGCCAGCCAAGACAGCCGCACAGGCTGAAACTGCCACGCTGGGGCACCGGCCAAGACAGCCGCGCAGGCCGAAACAGCTGCGCTGGTGACCCGTGGGGCTCCTCCGTCTGGGAATCTCCTGGTCTGTGGGCAATAAAAATCCGTCTGGAAATGTGGTATCCACTCACCCTCCGCGCTTTCGCTGGGAACTGCAATCCTGAGCTGCTCCTAATTGGCCACCTTGGATCCACCTCCTTATTTTGCAGTTTTATAAAGTGTTTTTTTTTTTGAGATGGAGTCTCACTCTGTCGCCAGGCTGGAGTGCAGTGGCACAATCATGGCTCACTGCAACCTTCACCTCCCAGGTTCAATCAGTTCTCCTGCCTTAGCCTCCCAAGTAGCTGCAACATGCCACCAAGCCCAGCTAATTTTTGTGTTTTTAGTAGAGACAGGGTTTCACCATGTTGGCCAGGATGGTCTAGATCTCTTGACCTTATGATCCACTCACCTTGGCCTCCCAAATTGCTGGGATTACAGGCATGAGCCATTGCACCTAGCCACAAAGTTTTTTTAAAAAAATTTTGGAATTATCCATTCAATCTAGAGAACTTCCTATGAGAGTACATCTCATATAAACAACATTATAGTAATAATAACTGTAGCAGGTCTAAAATTTATATTATACCTAGCATATGCCAAGCAGTATTCTGAGGGCTTTATAAACATTTAATATCTATAATTAACATTTACTTCTTTTTTTTTTGAGATAGGGTCTCACTCTGTCACCCAGGCTGGAGTGCAGTGGTGCAATCTAGGCTCATTGAAGCCTTGACCTTCTGGGCTCAAGCTATTCTCCCATCTCAGCCTCTGAAGCAGTTGAGACTATAGGCACATGCCACAATATTGGGCTAATTTTTTGTGTATTTTTTGTAGAGATAGGGTCTCACTCTGTTGCCCAGGCTTGTCTGAAACTCCTGAGCTCAAGCAATCCTCCCACCTCAGCTTTCCAAAGTGCCAGGATTACAAGTATGAGCCACTGAGCCTGGCCTAACACATTTAATTCTTACCACAACCTGTTGAGTTAGTTACTACTGTTGCCACCATTTTAAAGATGAGACAACTGAGATCAGAAGGATTAAGTCACTTGTTCTAGGTCCCAGAACTAGTAAGAGGAAGAGCCCAGGCTTAAATCCAGGCAGTCTGGCCCCAGGTGTCCCGTTCTTGGCCACTACCCTAGGGCTGATGTTCCCCAGGCCAGAGCTAAAACAGACAGGATTAGGAAGGTTGGAAAATGGCTCAAAAACCTATCTGAACATTGTGATCTTGTGAAAGTCCCTCGTGGGGTTGCTCAGAGAGATAAACCAGAATCAGCAGTCCCCATTCAGATCTGAAAGCTTCAAGACCCTCACCCCATGCCCTTTCCTCACCAGTATACACAGTCTGACATCGGCCTCTGTCACATCTCACCCAGAAAGCCAACTAGAAGTAGTCTCTGCATGCTCTGACAGAAGTGATGATAGCCAGGTTCAGGAAAAGGGTCTAGGCCAGGGGTGTCCAATCTTTTGGCTTCCCTGGGCCACACTGGAAGAAGGAAAATTGTCTTGGGCCACACATAAAATACGCTAATGATAGCTGATGAGGAAGGAAGGAAGGGAGGGAGGGAGGGAAAGAAACTTGTGAAAAAAATCTCCTATTTTAAGAAAGTTTATGAATTTATGTTGGGCCACATTCAAAGCCGTTCTGGGCCGCAGGTTGGACAAGCTTGGTCTTAGGCCATCCTGCTTGCACAGAAGCAGGCTCAGACCAGGTACGGCCAGTTGAGTTTCTGCCCGCTATGAAGTAGCCCTATCTCAAAGTCTCCAGGGCACACGATGTGAGATGCAAACATCACAGAGCTTTCTAGGGAGCCAGCAGATGTGGGAAGCAGGTTAGTCAGGTTACCATTCAGTCTCCAGCTCTCTCCCTTCCCCCCGGCTTGGCTGTGCCTCCTAGGAGGGAGTTCTCGGCCAAGAAGGCCACACACGCCCCCAGGCAGGCCACAGGCCCAGACTGCCTGGTCTTACAATACAGAAGACAAGAGGGCCAGCAAGCCAGGGGAACAGCCGTCAGTGGGGCTTGGTGTCCCACACACAACCTGAGATTCATCAGACTCCAGCTCTTACTGTGTCATCCGAGTCACAAGGGAAATGGAAACAGGGAAGTGGAGCTGGACCAGACACCAGACACGAACCTGACCTCTTCTTCATGGTCCTGAGGTCTCTCGAGGGCCCCAGAAGTGGCCTCTTCCCCATGAGAAGGTGAATGGATCCCCTGCTGGTGTTCTGAAGGCACCCAAGGTGGGTAAGGTACAGGGAGCGCCTGGGACAAGCAGAAGGAACGGTCCCCCTGAGGATGCGGAATCAAGGTGACCAGGCCCATTGCAAGGCAATCCCTGAGCAAGGGATAGTGCAGGACCTTATGAGCAGAAATGGGGCTAAGAACCAGCAAGGCCAGAGGACAGGGGGCTCTGTGCCAAGTGTTTCAGCTTCTGCCCAGCTTTCTCTTGTTCTGGAAATGGCTGTCAGTGTCTACTGGTGGAAGAACATGCCCCTGGTGCCAGGCTAGGGTTTGAGTCTCAACTCTCTCTTATCTGTGTCTTGGGGCAGGTTACTTAACTTTTCTGGGCCTCAGTTTTCTCCTCTGTACAACAGAAATACAATCATATTTATCTCATAGTTACTGTGATAAGCGTGGCAAAGCATTTTTTATAAACTACAAGGAAGCTGGCTTTGGCTCAGATGTGTGTGACAGGAACTCACAGGACAGAACTGAGGTGACAGAGGATCACAGTGCACCTTTTTCAGTTTGATATAATCATCTTGAAATTACATTTGTCAGGGTCATACAGAGTCTTCCCAAAACTGAAGGCCATTGCATAATTTGTACACCTCAAGCCTTTGAACAGAGAATACGCATGCAGAAACTTCCAGAAAATCCACTAACTGTGATCCAAATGGACAAAAATCCAAGTGGGCTCAAGTGAGATAACAGACATGGGAAACTGTGAAGAGTTAAGAACATGATGATGGAAAATAACTCTGTCGACCAGCACGGTGGCTCATGCCCGTAATCCCAGCACTTTGAGAGGCTAAGGAAGGCAAATCCCTTGAGCCCAGGAATTTGAAACCACCCTGGGCAATATGGTGAAAGCTCAGGGCTACTAAACATTATCCAGGCATGATGGTGTGCTTCTCTAGTCCCACCTACTCAGGAGACTGAGGCAAGAGGATCACTTGAGCCCAGGAGTTCAAGGCTCTAGTGTGCTGTGATTGCACCACCTCACTCCTGGCTGGGTGACGGAGTAAGAATCTGTCTCAAAAAACAACAAAAAAAGACTTTGTAATAAACTTTTCTGATGTTTTCCAGAATTCAATTTGTATAAATTTGAGACACCTACATTTCCCAAATGTGATTATCCCGTGCGATAATAAAGGAAGGTTTATCCCACTCTTTGCTATGCCTGGAGCTTCCTTAGACTGTACATCTTTCCTGGTGCCCCTGACTGGCACCTTTCCAGCCTCTAAGGAATCTTTAGCAGCCCCACGACACCAGGCTGAGCCTCGTGACATTGTGGCCACAGGGCGTGGGAAGGAAATACTGAACTTCAAAGTCTGACTCAACCAAAAGAGGAAAATGGCAAGTCCCAGACGGAAAGGTGTTGATGGCTCTCTTTTCAAACACCTCCTAGCCTGGCTGAGCACAAAGGCCCGACAGTGCCCTGAGCTACATCAACACAAGCTGGGTTCAAAGACTCGCAGGTCTAAGCATCCTGGGCACCACAGAGATAGGAAAGTCCAGGTGGAAACAGATTGCCTTTTCTCTCAACCATGTGTGAATTCTGAACTCCTTTTCTTCTCAGTGTTAGAAAAGGAAAACCAACCCACTTGCGGTCTCTCTGCGGTGTCTTTAGAAAGCCAGTTCCTTTCTGTGCCTCTCAAGCCCATGCTGAACTTCTCTGTTCTCGTCCTAGCACCGCTTTTGATAAGACACGAGCCTCACTCAGCCCAGAGTGACACTTGTCACTGGGCCGTGTGAAAACTAGGGGGCTAGGGAGGAAGTGAGAAGGATGCGTAAGCCCAGGCAGGAGGAGCGGTGTTGTTTGAGGCCCTTGCGGCCAGCAGTGGAAACACAAACTTGACATTTCCATTTTCCCGTAGCCTTCTGATCTCAGGGCCCCCAGTGCGATGCACTGGCTTTTCATTTCCACTGTCTTTCACACCCAGCACATTAAAGGCTGATGCAAGAACAACAATGGAAAAAGGCTAAGGGCTTTAAATCATGAAGCCTGGGGAAATTCAACAGTTGCTGTCTCCAACTTCTTTACCCAAAGCACCGAAAAAACCCTCTCTGAGGGGAGTCCAGGCCCCCTCCCAGGGCAGAGGGCAGGAGTATTGCTTTTGATCATCCGTATTTCTGCGGCCACTTTCCCGCTTCCCTCTGCAAACACCGCAGCTCGGCTGCCAGCTGAAAGAGCTCCCTTTGGCCCTCCATCAGGAGCGGACTTTCTGATCATTCAGTAATTCTAGTAAGAAGGTCCACCAAGTATTATAAAATATATAGCTCTGCCTGCTTTTCCTCTGACCTAGTTAAAAAGCACTGTGTTGGACATACATCTTCTCCACCACATGAAAAGTGGGACTAAAGATCTAAATTGGTACCAAGTCCCTAAGCACGCAAGCCAGCTTGCTAGATGCCCAGACAGGACTCTGCCACCATGAGCTCAGGTCATCTATTTATGATGTGCTCCCAGGTGGCTCCCAATGGCACAAAGAAGAAAGACCCCAGCAGAAATCAAGGTGGGTGGGGATCTGTTGGTTCCAGGAGAGTGAGAACACTGGGGCTATCGCTGTGGGCTGAGAAGTCCTGGCTGCCACAGGCTGCCAGGAGGAGCTGGCCCCCTATGCGGCAGACACTGGCTGCCAAAGGGTTGTGTGGCCCCAACATGAACCGATGGCTGTACTTAAGAATTGGCTTGTTTGTATACCATCAACCAGAATGTCCTGCCAGCTTGCTGCTTTAAGAATGACCAACCACTGAATGTAATTGAATGCCTATTGAATGCAAAGACCACAGGGGATTTCAGAGACAGGGAGCGGGTGAGTTCCATGGTGCTCTTAGCCAGAAAAGTTTGGGGTTACTGCTAGCCAAAAACTAGGAGTGTAACAGGAACTGCTGGCATCATAAAGCTCGGACAGAAACGTAGTCAGGTAGTGCCCTGAGCACAGCCCACACACTGGCGCTCTAAGAACCAGCTCTTTGCTCAACGCTATCTGGAAGAAACAGAACAGGGCACAACACAATAGCATGGTGAAAAATCAACTGAGTGGGCTGGCAAACAGCATCTTTCTTAAAATAACAGAAGAGGACACAGAGTGTATCCTATGTAATAGGGGAAGTATTATTTTGTAAAACATTGAAGTTTTACATATTCTTATGTGTGAATATTACCTATAGATACATATGTGATAAATACATTATTATGCAAATATGCTACTGTACATATATAATTATGTATACACACATATGCATGTATAGAGTGGTATGGCAGGTTGTATTTTTCAAAAATGAGCACAATGCTTCTCATCTCACATGTTCTTCCAGAACCTTGCCACTTCCTGATGAAGAGGTGAAATATATGTCTTTTCCCTTGAATTTGGATGGGTCATTGGGACTGGCTTAATGAAAAAATATGCAGTGGAAAAGGCACCATGTGACCACGTGACTTCCAGGGGTCAGTTACAAAAAGCGATCCTAGCTCCTGTGTAGCTGTACTCTGTAGGAATGCTTGCTTTTAAAATCCAGCCATGCCGGGCACAGTGGCTCATGCCTGTAATGCCAGCACTTTGGGAGGCCAAGACGGGTGGATGACTTGAGGTCAGGAGTTCAAGACCAGCCTGGCCAATGTGGCAAACCCTACTCCCCTCTACCAAAAATACAAAAATCAGCTGGGCGTGGTGGCACACACCTATAATCCCAGGTACTCGGGAAGCTGAGGCAAGATAATCACTTACACCCAGGAGGTGGAGGTTGCAGTGGGCCGAGATCGCACCACTGCACTCCAGCCTGGGCGACAGAGCGAGACTCCGTCTCACAAATAAATAAATAAATAAAAATAAAAAAATAACATCCACCCATTGTGCTGTGAGGAAACCCAAGCCACCTACGGCATGGGATGCTGTCCATCAAACATAAACACAGGGGAGGGATTGGCCACGGTGTTATCCATATTCCCAATGCTCCTATTATGGGGTTCCCATAGAAACCAGGCAGCTTGTGTGCAATGGGGAAGACTCAATAATGAAAGGAAATGAAAGCAGCTCTTGGAATCCACCTAAGGCAAGAGTAAGGGGAAGGCAGGTGGGGAAGAGTATTCCCTGTGGCCTCCAGCACAGCCTCCAGACAGTGGAAACCATGGCTATTTGTGAGTCTCAGGTGGCTTGCCCCATTCCCTCCTCTGCCTTTCAGGCTCGCTACCAAACTACTCCTTACCTTCTCTGTCCCTAGGACTTCTTCCCATCAGGATACCCATCTGAGGACTCTCCATCTCCAATTTTTCAAGTAAACTTCCCCTGCCCTCTCTACAGTCCAGTCACTATACTAATGCTTTGTATGTCCTTCATCTTATTTAATATCCAAAGCTATAATTATACATCAGGAAACTGAGGCACGGAGAAAGCAGTGAAGGCATTAGTCTCAGGTCAAACAGCGAGTCAGTCTGGATTTGGGACTGAAGCAGGGTCCTTTAATTTTGCATTGCTTATTTTGAATCACTATGCTATATTCTGCAAAGAAAAATGAGTTGGAGAAGGGAAACTGAATTCTGTGGGCCTGAGGGTGGTGATGGTTGGGACTATGATGGTGGCACCCGCTCTGCCACGGTCTGTGCTGTGTATTACATGGTCATGGTGTCTAATCTGCACCACTCTAGGCAAGTAAGATTATTATTATTGCCCATTTTGCAGACGAAGAAACTGAGGTTCAGAAATGTTAAGCAATTGTTCCAAGGTCATTTAGTCAGAGTCAAGATTCCATCCTAGACCTCCTATTCTCTCTACCACTCATATTCTCTTCTCGTCCAAAAGGAGCATGATGGTCCCACTTTGTCTTAACTAGCCACACTTCCACACAGGTTCATTTGGACTTTCATTTTCTCTGTGACCTTTCTTTAAAGCCATATGCTGAAAGAGCCTTCCTTCCAGATAATCCCACACTCACCAATAGGGCCAAATGCCCTTTTAGCTACAGAGCTTGGTAGCACTTTTCTAACTAAAAAACAGCACTCACTCTCTTCTCTGAACAGCCCTAGTCTAATTAGCATTATGCAAATTTTATTTTAAGAATAAAGCTTTTCATCTGTGATGAGAAAGAACCCAAAGCAATAAAGGACTCAGCACCTCAATACAAACTTAAATGACCACTTCCATTTAGTTCCCAGGTTGCCACCAAGTATGAAATGTCACCACCTAAAAATCTCTAATTAAACTCATTTTTCCCAAGTCCCTCCTTCCTTTTGGCTGCCTTCAAATTCCAAAGCTTGGCAGAAACGGCTGATTGTGCAGAGCCTGTGCCTCTAATGGCATATTTCATGAAAAAAGCAATTCCCTCTTCCCTTGGTATTCACAATCACTATGAGGCCATTTCCTCAGCAGCGTCCTGCTGTGACTCCCTTAACATAGCTCAGGGAGGAGAGGGTTCTCATTCCCCAGTGACTCAGCAGCTGCATGGCCCAAGTCGCATACCACATGGCTTCTGAACCCACTCTGAGCAGCCACACGTCAAAACAACAAGCCAACAGGTGTCACAGCACAGGTCCATTCAGAAAGAGAAGACACCCATTTGCCACACAACCAGTCACCAGATTTCTTCCTGGTTAAATAATATTCTTTTTTTTTTTTTTTTTCTTTTTTTGAGACAGGGGCCCAGGCTGGAATTCAGTCATGCAATTGTGGCTCACTGCAGCCTTGACCTCCTGGGCTTAAGTGATCCTCCCACCTTAACCTCTCAAGTAGCTGGAACCACAGGCCTGCACCACCATGCCTATCTAGTTTTATTATTTTTATTTTTATTATTTGTAGAGATGGGGTCTCACTAGTTTGCCCAGGCTGGTCTCAAACTCCTTGACTCAAGTGATCCTACCACCTTGACCTCCCGAAGTGCTAGGATTATGGTGTGAGCTACCATGCCCAGCCTAGTGATATTCTAAAGAGACAAGGAACTTCGGAAGAAAACAGAAGAGGGAGACAGGGTGAAATTCCTATTTCCATGCCAGCCAAAGGTGACACTCTGCTAGAGGGAAACTTCAGGAAAGGGCATCAAAATGGAAGTAACCCCATCCAGTCCCTTACCTCCTTCTTCTCACGACACCCTGCTACATGGTTTCCTTTGAGGTTCCAGTCTGTGGCCTGTGCACATCCCGCCACACCATTTTGGTTGTTCCTAGAAAGGGCAGCACAGAGGCTACCGCAGCCAGTCCTCATGCCTTGCCCTGTCTCCTGTGCATCTGTCTCCCCGTCCTACACACCAAGTGCACATCCCACCAAACCTTCATCCACGCAGAGAGAAGACAGAGAGTGTTAATAAACAAAGCAGCAACTTGCCCCAAACCAACTTCCTCTTCCATATCTCTGGTCATATGACACTGCCCATAGAACATCACTGGTCACATGTACAAGCGAATTAGAAACATCAAACATTTCCTCATGCAGCCCTAGTCTACATGATCAACCTGTGGCTAAGCCACAGTCTGCTTAATTTAGGGTTTTTCAATGGCAGCATGACTGGCATTTTGTGCTGGATCACTTTTTTTTTTAATAGACTTTCACTCTTGTTACCCAGTCTGGAGTGCAATGGCACAATCTCGGCTAACTGCAACCTCCACCTCCTGGGTTCTAGCAATTCTCCTGCCTCAGCCTCTCAAGTAGCTGGGATGACAGGCACATGCCACCATGCCTGGCTAACTGTTTGTATTTAGTAGAGATGGGGTTTCACCATGTTGGTCAGGCTGGTCTTGAACTCCTGACCTCAAGTGATCCACCTGCCTCAGCCTCCCATACTGCTGAGATTACAGGCATGAGCCAGTGCGCCTGGCCCCTGGGTCACTTTTTGTTGTAGGAAGCTGACTGTCCTGTGCATCACAGGACATGTAGCAGCACCCCTGGCCTCTACTCCTAGATGCTGATAGTTCCTCAACTGGGACAGCCAAAAATGTCTCCAGACATTGCCAAATATTCCCTGGAGGGCAAAATGTCCCCCAGGTGAGCTAAAGGAGGACTTCCATGGAAGAAAGCCTTGAGGGTAGTTTTCATGTGGGGGTGGGGGGTTTCTTGGGTCCCCCACCACACCACATTGTATTCCCTCTCTCTTCATTGCACTGCCACACCTTCACCCAGAATGCCTACAACTTCCTCTCTACTCTGCCCAAACCGTGAGAGTCAGCCAGAGAGCAGACTCTTCCACCACCAAGGCTTTATAAGCTCCCTCAGCCCGCAGAGATCACCTGCTCCAGTTCCCAAGGGCGCTTATCTGCAGACTACTGTCTCAACAAACATTTTCAGAGTCTTCTTGTAAGGCCTACACCAGACTCCTGAATACCAAGAGGAAGTAAGCACAGTCCTGAGAAGCACCACGACCTATGAGAGCATCAGAGTCACAGCCAGTGTTACAGCCTGTGTGGGGCAAGTGGAGGGCACAATGGGAACAGGGAAGTCAAGTGCAAGGCATTATGGGAACACAAAAATCAAATGCAGGGAATTATGGGAACACAAATCAAGTACAGAGCATTCTGGAAACACAGAAGTCAAGTGCAGGGCATTATGGAAACACAGAAGTCAAGTGCAAGGCATTACAGGAACACAGAAGTCAAGTGCAAGGCATTATGGGAACACAGAAGTCAAGTGCAAGGCATTATGGGAACACAGAAATCAAGTGCAGGGCATTATGGGAGCACAAAAGTTAAGTGCAGGGTACATGGGAGCACAGAAGTCAAGCACCTAACTCTTGAACTGGAAAAAGAAGTAACAGACATCCAGAAAAGCAAAACGTAAAAGACCAGGAAAAATCAGCCAGGCAGATGAAACAGGGAGGGTACTCCTTGAAGACAGAGTAAATAGAAGCATAGTGGGTTCTCAGAACAGCAGGCTACAGGTCAGAGCACAGCAGAAGAACCAAAAACAGCAAGGCAAAATGTGGTTGGAAAATCAGAGGCCAAGAGAATTTACTACATGTTCAACCAGCATCGGACTCACTTCAACCGGACACTCGCAGCAGCAAAGTCACCACACAAACTCACACATCTTGAGGGGCACATGTCTCAAACCAAACACCTCCAGGGCAACCTCGGACCTGCCTCTTTCTAGAGTTTTCTCTTTCTGAGCACCTCCAAGTGCATGCTGTGCTATACTCATGAACATCCTGGCCTTCATGGCCTTACCAAAGGGGGTTTGGGGACTGCAGCCTTGAGCTACAACCGCTATCACTATTTACCTACCTGGGAATAGAGTGCTAATAAAGAAACAACAAGCAATGGAACTCAAACACAGAGCAGCAGAGAACTCCTGAAGGATGCGTCTTTGACTTGTAAAATACTAGTTATGGTAGAGGTGCTAATTCCCTCCTTGCATCATGAACAAGTTACCTTTGCACATGCTGTTCCCTCTTCCTGGAATGCACTTTTCCTCCCTCTCTGAGTTAATTTCCTACTCATACTCTCCTCTCCAGTAAGACTTCCTTTACTCATGAACTACCTCAGACCCCTGGCATATGCTCTTGTTCCTCCTTCATCTCTCTTATTATAATTGTTATTTAGATAATCAATGGTGTTTTCCCCTGTACTGGACTGTTAGCTCCAAAGGAACAAGACTGCGCCCGTCATGGGCACCATCCCTCCAGGTGGGTTTGCCCCAGTAAGACCCCCAGTACAACCAGCACATTGTTAAATTGCTGAGAAACTTCTGTGCTGGTTGGTAAACGGCTACTGCTCCAAGCCCACTGCATGCCTTTCCTGGAACTAGGCTTGATCCAAACCATGCAATGACTCTTTATAACATGGTTTCATAGCATTTCCTGTGCACAAAGAGCAGGCCCTAAGGAGCAGGCTAGTTGGGAATTCTGAACTTTTGCCTGCTGTTCTTGACCAGTAAACTTGGAAAAGTTGTGTTTCTTCTTCAACTAGCTATCTTTTTAAAACGCTAATATAATAAGTATAGGAATGAAGGAGAGGGGTAAGGGGTGATGCTCACAGGAGATTTTAGCACACATTCGTGTTCACACATATAATTAGAAACTAACTTTAAGGGACTTTCTCTTACACGAATAGAATGTCTGGAAGGATTGACAAGATACTAGAATCATAGAAATGAAAGGCAATTTGCATTCTTTACTTCTAGAAACATTCAACTCTGCAATCAGGAATAACAGTGGTTTCTCCAAGAAGGGGAGCTGGGTGACCAGTGGATGGAGAAACAGGAAGATTAGCATTTCATTCTTTACTCTTCTGTACTTTTGAATTTTTAATCGCGTGTGTGTATTACCTGGGCTAAAAGTATACAAATATGTTTTTAAAAATTAAATTTTGAAAGTACATAAATAAAATTTAATTTTAAAATGAAAATAAAACACTAATATGTTCCTTGTAAAAAAAAAAATCTAACACTACAGTAGGAAATAAAATAAAATTTTTTTCCCTTGCCAACTCCTCTTCATTCCCCAGATAAAATGGTTATAAAAGTTTCTTGTATATTTTCCTGGAATATCTATCTTTTAAACATAATTAACACAAATAAATCATGCTATGCATTCAATTTCACATATTAATTTTTCACTTACTGTATCTTAGAGATCTTCCCATGTCAGCATATGCAAATCTAAATTACAGTTTTATAGGCTGCATAATAGTGTGTTGTATTAATATGACATAATTCACTTAACCAATTTCCCTATTTACAGAGACACATATGGTGTTTCCCAGTTATTCAATATTATAACCAATGCTGCAATAAATAGTTGTGCTAATATAACTAAATGAATTCCCACAAGTAGATCTGCAAGGATAAAGGGTGATAATTTTTCACCTTGATAGCTATTACTGAATTGCTGGGCACATACTTAATCATTCTGTGGCTTTACTTTCTCCATTTTGTAAATCAGAAAAATATTGATGAGCTATCGGATTGCTTCTATAAAAGGCTTGGCTAGCCTGAGAAATGTGAAGCGAGACCATTTTATGTGACGTTCGGTGAAAGGCATCGTGTTCATTCAGAACTCCAATTCAGAGCCTCGCGCAGAGCCAGCTCATAGGGACAGCCCCAGGCCAAGCCGCTGGTCCAACAGCATCAGCCTCAGAGGCCCTGGGAAAGCAGGGCCTGAACATGCCACGGCCAAGTTGTGTTTACCTCCTAAAACCACTTTCAGAGGGAAAGTGTGAGGATGAGAAAAAAGGAAAGGCTGACCCAAATGAGGCGGGTCTTTTGGTGAAGGCAGTGATGAAAAGCCAGGAAGTTCCAGCCTCAAAGCCCCGAATTGGTATTGGGTTTCTGCCACTCCCTGCTCCATCACTGAGCTCCCTTGACGACATACCAAGCCTCACTGAAGATTTTATCTTTGAAAACATCCCTTCTCTAACCACAGCAAATGCAGGAGACAGGCTTGAGAAGGACCCTCTCAACTCAAGTCACTCTGAAATCCCTTCTCACTCCCTCACGTGCAGCCAGTAGAACTTTCTGCAGGGCCAAAATTGCTCTTTATCTGTGCTGTCCAATATGGAAGCCACTAGCCACAGGTGACCAGTGAGCACTTGAAATGTGGTGAGTGCCACTGAGGGACTGAATTTTTCATCTTATTTTCTTTTAATTAATTTAAATGTGAATAACTGCTTGTGACTAGTGGCTACTGTGTTGGGCAGAGCAGCTATCATTGTTTTTCAACTACAGGTGCCTTTTTAGTTCAGACCTCTTACAATCAGCCCATTCAAAAAGACAAACTAACCCTCTAGCAATCATGTAACGTATGGATGTACAGCAATGCATACACCTTGGCCCAAAATACTGTTCACGACCTGTGGCAATCACTGCTATGTCTGGTCGGCACCCTGCCATATACCAGACAGAAGTGCATTACTGGTGCATTTGAGTTTGCAAGAGTAAAGATATTTTACTCATCCTTTGTTTAGCAAACATCTATTTTAGCTATGCCGTGCTGGCACTGGGGTTACAGAGAAATAAAATGCTGAAGGAGAAAACGTGGTGGAGGAAGGAAGAAAAATGAAATAAAATACATATATATATATTTGTAGAGAGAGAGAAAGACAGAAAAATACAAACTACGTGGTTAGCATTCAGTGGGCGCTTTTTTTTTTTTTTTTTAGAATAAAAAG